>RJWM01006443.1:17656-84564 GCA_004363535.1 Dasyprocta punctata
GCCTTGCGCCTGCCAGGGCAGGCACTTAAGCCACTGAGCCAAACTCCCGGCCCTGGTTTTTTGAGGCAGGGTCGCACTATGTAGCTCAGGCCGGCCTTGCGCTCGCGTTGTAGCCCAAGCCGGCCTCGAACTCACAACGCTCCGCCTACCTCAGCCTCCCGAGTGCTGGGATTAAAGGCGTGCGCCACCACGCCCGGCTATTGTACAGATTTAATGCAATCCAAATCAAAATACCACTTGCCTACCTCACAGAGCTAGAGAAAGCATTCCTGAAATTCATCTGGAACCAGAAGAGACCTAGAATAGCAAAGGCAATTCTAGGCAACAAAGGTAAGGCAGGAGACATCACAATCCCTGACTTGAAACTATACTATAAAGCTGCTGTGATAAAATCAGCATGGTACTGGAATCAAAACAGACCTGAAGATCAATGGAATAGATTAGAAGATACAGCCACAGCTACAAACACACTGAGCCACCTCATCTTTGACAAAGGGGCCAACCATGTACATTGGAAGAAAGACAGCCTCTTTAACAAATGGTGCTGGAAAAACTGGCTTTCTATATGCCATAAACTAAAACTAGATCCATGTCTATCACTGTGAACTAAAATAAGGTGAAACTGGATCAAAGATCTGAATATTAAAACAGAGACACTAAACTTGCTAGAAGACAAAGTAGGTAAAAATCTTGATGACATATGAGTAGGCAGAGAGTTCATGAACAAAAATCAAATTGCATGGGAAACACTTCCCAGAATCAACAACTGGGATCTCATCTTACTAAAAAGTTTTTGCATGTCCAAGGAAATCTCCAACAGAGTGAATAGAAAACCCACGAACTGGGAAAATATCTTAGCCAATTGTCCATCAGACAAAGGACTTCTATCCAAAACATATAAAGAATTAAAAGAAATCATGCCCCTAAAATTAAAGGACCCACCCCAAAAATGGGCATCTGAGATGAGTACACACTTCTCAGAGAAATACAAATGGCAAATAAATATATGAAAAAATGTTCAACATCCATGGTCATTCGGGAAATGCAAATTAAAACAGCACTGAGATTCCATCTCACTCCAGAAAGAATGGCCAAGATTAAAAAATCAAGCAACAACAAATGCTGGAGGGCCTATGGGGAAAAAGAAACTCTTCTCCACTGTTGGTGGGAGTTTAGACTGGTGCAACTACTGTGGAAGTCAGTGTGGAGATTCCTCAAGAAGCTAGGATTAGAGATCCCATTCAACCCAGCTATCCCACTTCTGGGTATTGTCCCAGAGGAACTGAAAACATCATACCACAGTGATATTTGTGCACCCATGTTTATAGCAACCCAATTTGTAATAGCCAGATCTTGGAAACCACCCAAGTGCCCATCCATCAAAGAACAGATAAAAAAGATGTGGTATTTTTATACAATGGAGTACTACTCAGCTATCAAGAAAGATTGCATTGAGACTTTTATAAGTAAATGGACACGCCTTGAGACGATACTCATAAGTAAGATAAATCAAACCCACATGTGTAAATACCATATTGTCTCCCTAGTGTAAGAAACTAAAAAATATATATGATCCAAAATCTATAATAAATACAATGTAAGGGTAAAAAATTGCTCAAAGAGCAAAAGTAATTGGGAAGGGAAAAGGGGAAAAGACGGAAGGGAAAAGGAAAAGATATAAATCTGTATATATGTATATGTAAGATAACTAAAACAAATATAGTGCTGAATGTATTAGTTACTGAGAAAAGATGGTTAATACTCATATGATTAGATCAGTTTTACATGTCTATATCTGTTAATGTAAACAACCATTTTGAAGATAACGATATGCAATATTGTAACCATTGTCAAGTTTCTATCATCCTGTTTTGTATACCTATAATGTTACTGTTGTGCATTTGCTCTAGTTGTTTGTTTGTCTCTTTTGCTTTTTGTCTTTCTTATATGTGTCTTTTTTCTCTTAAATTAAAAAAATAAAACATTTTACTAATGAAATATTTGACAAAATTAATGAAAAAACAATAAACTAATTGAGCTAAATAAGACAATACAAGATATCAATGGCCAGTTTGGTAGAGAATTAGAAATTATGAAAAGAAAGCAAGAAGAAATGCAACCTATGAAAAATTCAGGAATGTATGGCTAGCAGTTTTGACCAATCTGAGGACAGACTTTCAGAAATTGAGGATAGGAGGATGTAGTAGACCATAAATGTAATGATACCTTAAAGACAGGCACTGCGCAAGCTAGATCCAGTGGCTGCTAGATGAGTCAAAAAGAAGCCAACATCAGAATTACAGGAATAAAGGTGATATTAGAAGACCACTCAAAAATGTTAGTGAGTTTGTGAGAAACTCTTCTACATTAGTGTTGGGAATATAAACTGGTGCAACCAGTATGGGAATAAGTAGGAAGATGCCTCAAAAAATTAAAAATAGAAATTCCATTTGACCCAGTTATGCCTCTTCTGGATATCTTCTCCAAACAGTTAAAGAGAGAAAATTAAATTATGCATCCATACCTACGTTTATACTTGCACAACTCATGGTAGCTAAATCTTGGAAATAGCCTATATGTCCATCCATCAATGTATGAACAGATTAAGGAAATGTGGTGTACATACACAGTGAAGAACTGATCAGTTATAAAGTAGGATAAATTTGTGTTATTTGTAGGAAAATGGGTGTACTTTGAGACCATAATGATAAATCAGATGCACAAGTTTAAATATTACATGCTTTTTCTTATATGAAAAACCCAAAATATGAGGAGCAAAATAAAAGATAGATAATAGGAAATAGGTTGAACTTGTGCATATGGGGATAGGATTTAGGGGTGGAGGGGCGGGAAGGTAGAGGAAGGGGATGTAAAAAGGACTAAGATGAGCTATGTACCAACTCCCCACGATGAATGTTTTTATTATGTGTTGCAAAACATCAAAACATAATGCATTGAAAACTGAAGGTTAAAAGTTATATGATCATTCAATAGATGTAGAAAATATATATGATAAAATTCAACATACCTTCATGCTAACATTCCTGATCAAATTAGGTATACAAGAATCATACTTCAAGATAATAAGGACTATACGACAAACACACAGCCACCATCATACTGAGTGGGGAAGGACTGAACGCAAACAGGAAAGTTTGCTCAGTACAATGTTAGAAGTTTCAATCAGAGCAATTAAACAAGAAATAAAATGCATTTAAAGAGGAAAGGAGGAAGTCAAATTATCTTTGCAGGTGGTATGATTCTATACATAGAAAAACCTGAAGGCTCCACTAAAATACTATCAGAACTGATTAAAAAAAATAGCAAAGTAGCATGTGTTAGGTACTTTCTTATCCCTAAGATACAATATCCAACACCCACAACTTAAAGAAGGAAAAGTTTACTTTGGCTCACAGTTTATAGAGGTTCCAGTCCATAGTTAGCTGGTTCCAAGACAGCAGGGCATGGTAGAGGGGTGTGGCAGAGGAGAAACAGCTCATGGTATGGCAGACAGGAAGCAGAGAGAGAGATCAAGGAAGGAAGGAAGAAGGGAGATAGAGCCTTCCAGGTCATGCCCCCAGTGACCACCTCCTCCAACAAGGTTTAACCTCCCATCACATTTGACTATAAATCCATCAGTGGACTAATCTACTGATGAGTATCCATGATCCAATCCCCTCCAAAAGCCCCATGAATGAGCACATGAGGTTTTGGGGGAATGCCACATATAAACCGTAACATAGGATACAAAATCCACATACAAAAAAATCAGTAGCTTTTTTTTTAATACACACACTGATTTCAAGACTAAAGCCTAAACTGAAACAGTGTGTTGCCAGAAAACCATACACATCTACGGCCAATTTATTCTGGACAAAGGTGCCAGAAATAGAGTGGAGAAAGAACAGACTCTTCAATAAGCTGTGCTGGGAGAACAGGACATCCACAGGCAGAGGATGGGAACGTGACCCTATCTCTCACTTTGTACAAAAACCAACTCACAGTGGCTCAAAGCCTAGAGAGAGGACCTGGAACTCTGAACTCTGAATGAACTAGGAGAAAACATGAGAAAAACACTTCAAGACCTTGAAATTGGCAATGATTTTTTGACAGAACCCCAAAGACATAGGAAAAAAGTGGAAATTGAGAAGTTAAGATTACAACAAGCTAAAAAACTACACAGCATGACAACTAACAGAGTGAAGAGATAATCCATACTGTGGAAGAAAATATTTGCCAGCTACTCATTGAATACATTAAAATCCAAAATATATAACAAACTCAAAAACCTTAATTAAATATCAATCCTATTAAAATGGGCAAATGAGTTGAACACACACTTCTCAAAATACATATTGTCAAAATTTTTTGAGAAAATGCGTAATATAATTAGCTATCAGAAAAATGCAAGTCAAAACTATAATGAAAAACCATATTCTTTCTGTTAGAATGGCTATTGTAAAAAAAAAAAACGAACAAAACAAAAACTCAAATAACGTATTAAAAAGAACTCTTATTTCTGGTTGGTGGAAATGTAAATTAGTGTGGCCATTATGGAAATCAACATGGAGATACCTCAGATAACTACAGGTAGTGTACCAAGTGATTCAGGTAGCTGACTTTCTGGGTACATAACCAAAGAAAATGAAAATGGCCTACCAAAGTAATACCCACACACCATCGTTATTAGGGAAGCACTCACAATAGCTAAGATACAGCATCTTAGGTGCCCATAGAGCATAAATGGATGAAGAAAAGGCGGTGTTCGTACACAATGACGTATTAGCCAGCCATAAGGGAGAGTGAGATCCTTTCCCTTGCAGCAAAGTGGTTGGAGCTGGAGGACAATATGTAAGTGAAATGAGTAGACACTGACAACCACCTGTTCTCTTTCATAGTGGAAATTAGAAAAAGTTGACCTTAAAGTAGAATAGGGACCAGTAGAGTTTGGGAAATGTGTGTGTGTGTGGGGGGAGATCCTGGATTTGGTCCTCGAGTTCTACTATCACGCAGTCTCACTATTATGTGAAATTAAAATAATTAAAAGTGGAAATGTAGACTCTTCCACTCCACGACACACAAATTTGGAAATTTAAAAGGAAAAGAGTAGGCTATTGAACAATTTATTTTTCCTTTGTATTTGTGAAACTTGTTTCCAAATAATCTTAGGTTCTACCCACCTGTTCAGGACCATTAGCGTTTTTCCTGTTTCTGAGGTGTCCATTGTTTCTCACCTATGTGTACTTAAACATTACTCTTCCCTTTGGCTCTCATGGTAACTCAGGATGAACTGCTGCTTTTATTCTTCTTCAAGACAAACCTCTAAGTCTCAAGTTTTGGATGCTGGCTATCATGCACCAGCTGAATGTTGATGTGGAAAATTGATGTGGAATAAGAGAAGCCTGTATTTTAAGATTTAAACTAGAGACTTCTTTTATAGAGAGCCCTTTCCTGGATCTCATCTTGGTCTGGGAAGTTTGTATTTGTAATCCCATAGAAAAGTTACTAGAATTCCAGCAAGTTAATTCCAATCTACTACTTCCAGTGCAACCCAAAGCTAGAATAAAGACACTAAGATATATATAGTTATGGGAAGCCAAGGGGTCCTAAACCCAGCCAGGATGAAGGTTCACTGGAACAAAGGCCACAACCCAGATCCCAACCCTAGTTTTGTTAATTCTCCATGAGGAGAGTGGCTTAGGGATGATTGACAGTGAGAGTGTAGGGGGGATACCTGAGCTGGGCTAGGTAGGAGGCCTTAGATCACCTCTGTGATATGCAGAGGTAAAGAAATGCAGAGAGAGTAATCTGCATAACAAAACTGAGGTAGCATCTAATGCTTGGGGTGGGTGCTTCAGCTCTGATGTGTAATCTTTTCTGCCCTGGGAAGTCATAGCCTCTTATCTTGAGTCAACAGCATGGAGACTGGCTCTCCATCCTGCCCTGGGGAGTCACTGGATGTAGTAACACTGTCGCCTTGTTTCAAAGACTACACATCAGCACCTTGGCCAATATACATTGCTTAAAACCAACTGAAGGGACAAAGAACTGGCCTAGTCAGCTCTGTACATCAGTACATGGAGATAGGGCCAAGTTTATCCAAAATGGAGATAATTGCTCTTCTTTCAAGGAAAGTTGTCCAGGTGGTTCTCCACATTCTTTTACAAGCAGGAAGTTGTAGAGCGATTTGAATTTATTTTTAAGATACATTGCAACAAGAGGTCATGAGTTCTGTGTGCCTGCCTGAATGCTGACCATTGAGAAGTAGATGCCTCTCTGTGCCAGCAGCTGTTGGTGGGTGCCCTGCTCTCTGACCTTGCCATTCTGAATCACCACAATGATGTCTGCACTGTGGATGGTGGCCAGGCGGTGCGCAATCACGATGCAAGTGCGGCCTTTTCTGGCTTGGTCCAGGGCTTCCTGAACAACCTGTAGAGAAATCAGACAGAAGATCCAGCCTGAAAATTGTATAAATAGATTTTAACATTAAAGGGAATTGAAGTTTTGCCATCCTGATCAGTGAACTATTTTAATTTATAATCTCTTTGAGTTTCTGACTTTATACATGTGTGTCTGACATAACTGATGTTATAATCTACCTGTCATTGCTTTGCTCTTTTATTCTAGTACAAATGTAGTCCCATGGCATCAATAATCTTTACAAGTATTTAAATGTTCAAACTAATCACTAAATCATTTTACTTAATTGCTTTTTGAGTATTTCCAGTTTTTCATGATTATATTTAATGTGCTGAAAATGCAACCTATGTAACTTTTTTCTTCTGAATGCTTTTTTTCTCTGCATGAAAGTAAAATGTGATAATTTTAGAAAATTTGGAACAAAATACTACATTCTGTTACCTCAGAATAACCACCAGCTAACATTTAATGTTTACCCCTCTTCCCCCGAATTTCCTTCTTTTGTCTTTTTTGGCTGAGGACAACAGCACCTTCTGGACACTGACTTGCTGACACAGTGGAGCCAGACCTTTTCACTCTCTGTGTCCAGCGCCGAGGTAGCCTCATCCAACAGCAGGATTCGTGGCTGCCTGACCAGTGCCCGGGCGATTGCAATCCTCTGCTTCTGACCACCTGAGAGCTGAGTGCCCTTGTCGCCCACTCGAGTCTTGTATTTCTGCAGGGAGCAAGGAAAGTCAGAGGGGCTTACACCCAAGAGAGTCCTTCACTGTACAGTGCAGGGCTCTCCCTGTAGAGCCAATAGTTTCATTTGTAAGAAAATCATTTAGAGTTAGTAGAAGGTTCAAAGTGTGTCAAGGCAGTGTACTCTTTAGTGCTGTTGTATATGTGTAGTACTAGGTTACTCCCTTCAGGTTAGTTCCTCCAGTAGATTAATCTCATAGGGTTTCTGCAAATGGAAATTCATGAACTTTCATACACCAAGAAGGAAAGTAATAGGATATAGTAAAATATGCATGTTTCTAGATTGCATGAGAATAATATCATCTAGTATCTGCACAAAACTCTGTGACAGTAACTTACCTGCCTCATCCAATACTATCACCTGGACATGATCAACCTTTGCTACTCCTTTCGTGTGATGAGATCCAGGATTCTGCCAGAGATAGTGATGAACTCATGCTGTATCATCAAACCTCATCATGCAGCCTGTAAACTTGTTTCTACCATGGTCACCATCACCTTGGCCCCTCTTTGGTGTTTGCTAACACGGACACAAAGTTGACCGACCTTCAGATTCTCTAGGAGAATGATCACCATTACTTGTATGTTGTCCTTCTTATGATCTAGCCATTCAAGGGAGGGAATGAGGCAGGCATTGCTCTTGCCCATGTCACTTTCTGCTATGGTTAATCTTCCCCATGAGAGAAAGCAATGGTAAAGCTCTTTTCTTGAATAGGAAATAGCTTTTCCCAGTCCATTAAAAAATTATCATCCGTAACTCTCATTTCAAACACTAATCTTTAAATGCATTTCCTTTCATGAAATTTTTTTTTAATATTTTATTAATAATAAAAGACAAGACAGAAGAGAATCCCCCATACTTGCTACATTGCCTGCTATAAAGAGATGCTTGGGTTGCTGCCCAGAGGCCTGGCCAAATCTACAAAACAAAAGTTGGTTGATGTTCTTTGGTTGCTATTAATCCAGCCAGACCTCCGAAACAGCAGGTTGCTTACGGGGGTGGTGGTGGTGGTGGTAGGGGGGTGTTACTGTTTGTCCCCGATTCCAAGCCCGCGCGCCGGTGCCGCGCGGGTCGGGCGGGGGTCCCGGAGGGGCCCTACTCGTTCTCCTCCAAGGTCCTGAGATCAGGACCTCAGAGGGCAGTCCATATTGCTTCCTGATCCGTGCCTGTGCCCCTTTCGTGAAATTTTGATTCTCAGATGCTTTTGAGAGTTTTAAAGTTTTTTCCCAGTCGTCACCAGTTTTACTGTAGTGGTCACACTCTAGGCTTGCTGCCAAGTGCCATTACTGTTTATGCTGGTGCTTTTTACAGGATCATCTGTTGCTGTGTCTGTGTGCCCTCTTTCTGGTGCCACTACTGGGATTTGCAGTGCCCTCGGATGACCATTTTGATTGGACTGACCATTACAACAGGGTTCTCTATTTTGGCTATACTCGTGCTGTGTTAACTGCAAAGGTGTCTCTTTCAAACTTCAAAGCATTTTAAAGTCAAAAGAAAAATGTCACAACAGTTTGTTAGGCTCTCCAAAACAAAGAGATAAATATGTTTTGTTCAATGAGTCTTTTATTCCAATGCAGGCAAGCACCTGTAAGTCTATGAGTGGTAAGCAGTAGTGACTTGCTCTGATGCACCAAATCAACTTTTTATTTTTAAAAAGCTCCCTAAAAGAATTCACTCATGTCAGTCTCCACTGCCACCTGCTCTCATGCCATTGCCGGGCTACCACCAGGCTGAGGTAACTTGGCTTGTTTTCATATAACATTTTTACAATGGAAAATTGTACAAGTGAGGAGCAGATTAGTGTTTCCAGAGGCTGGGAAGCAGGAGAGCGGGAGGAAGGGGGAGTGGTTGGAACAGGGTGCGGGGCTGGGGAGTGCCTGTGGTATAGACAGCAAGTCTACACTGCACTATAGCTGTAGTGTAAACACAAAGTCCCCCGGACTTTGTATGGAGGGCTTGATCCAGATGTAGCAGGGCTTTGAGGTGGCGTCTGGAGAAGTGACCAAATCATGGGGCTCTGACTCCCCCAGCACCTCAGTCCTAGGGTGATCTGGTGGTGTTACGGGGAGGTGACTGGGGGGTGGAAACAGGAGGCAGTGCTGAGTGAAGGGACTGGTGAGGCACCATCCCGAAGACTGGATTCAGTCCCTGCTCTTTCCCCTACTCTGCTTCCTGCTGCGGTGAAGTGAATGGCCTGCCCAACCATGACCCCTGCTATGCTGCTGTGTCCCACCTCAGGTCGCTGCAGTGACCACGGTCTGGAACCTCTGAAACTGAGCCATAACACACATCTCCTCCTTTAAGTTGTGCACATTAGGTATTCTGTTACAGTGATGGGAAGCACATCCCTGCCAATAAGAACAAGTAAAACTGGTGACATCTGAATGAAAGTGGTGAATTATGCCAATGTCGATGTACAGCTGTGGCAGTTTTAGAAGATGGGGATTTGTAGATAAAGGATGTGTAAGATCTCTTATTCCTCACAGCAGCATGTGACTCTATAATTACTTCAGCATGAAAGTTTAAATTTGGGATTAGTAGCACATGGGCTAACCCAAGCATGACTGTGATCTAACTGCAGCCCAGGACAATCATCTGCAACCGAGGTACAACACTTGGGACTTCTTGCCCCATCTGGTTTTCTCTGCTTGATGGACTACTATTGGCACATGAGCAAATCTGTCATCCCAAGGTGGCTCTTCAAAGTCACTTGCTAATAGATGAAGACACTCTGTTACAACACTGTTGGCATAACTTTGGGAATCAGTTTGTAGTCTGTTCTGATTTCAGCTGAGAAGTCACTGGCCGACCAGCTGTGATAACCAGAAGCCCACGGGTTAGGGGTGCCTGTTTGAAACCAAATCCTTTTCAATGACTAACCGAGTTAACTTTGGTTTCAAAACCTGCCATGATGCTGACAAGTACTGAACAAATGTGCATAAGGTGTCAGGCCTGCACCCTTGTTCTCCGGTACTGCGCCATGGGACAGGTGGTTGGAAACAGGCAGAGTTTCTGTTTAACCCTGTCAGGACCAGACTGTGTCTCCCTATGTCAGGATAAATTGCTCCTAGCTTTTGGTACTGCGTTGGCCCAGATGTAGCTTTACAAGCACACTTCAGTTACTTCTCATACCTTGCAGCAGGCTCTACACATTCAGCCCTTCAAAGGTTCATTTTACAAACTGCAAGTCTGTAGAGATTAATTAGTAACAAAAAAGAAAAATGAGCACGTTTATAGCACAATTTTGTAGGGGAAAATTACTCAGTTCCATATTTCATCCATTAAAAATCTGTAATATGGGCAGTTTCAAGAATTAAATATAAAGGAAGTGCAAACCACTGTGAAAGTCTTGTGCTGAATGTGCCCAATACTTGTATTACCATCCTCGATTTCAGCATATCTCATGATAAAATTAAATTCTGAAAACAAGAGAAACAACCTCTAGTTAACTCACATGAGGCAGCGTCTCGATGAACTGATGGATGTTGGCTTCCTTGGCAGCCCTCACGATCTCCTCCTGGGTCACTGCCCGGCTGTTGTCCCCGTAGGCAATGTTCTCCTCGATGCTGCAGTCAAATAGGATGGGCTCCTGGGATACAATGCCCAGCTGGGCTCGAAGCCACTGCACATTTAGTTTCTTTGCTTCCTGACCATCCAGAAGCTGAAAACCAAAGTCCGCAAACTATAAAGAGGCTTTGAAAAGGGAAAGAAAAGTTCTGCTCAAAGCCCTAAGTTGGAGAACTGCTGCACACGGGCAGCGAGGTGGGTAGGAAACTTGGGGCCTTGAGCCTCAGCCTGACACTGTACTCACCAGTTACCTGTCTCTGGGACACAGCCCAACCCCCACACCCTCAGGGACAGGTGTGATCTGGCTCACAGTTTCGGGAAATTCAATCCTTGCTCTGTGGAACCCAAGGCAGAAACACCCCAGTGATGGAGCAGAGCTGCTGAGTTCGTGGCAGCCAGAAGCAGAGAAGGGCACAGCACCAGAGAGGAAGGAGCAGGGACCAGACATAGACCCAGGGCCAGGCCTCCATGACCCACCTAGAACTGTACTTCATGAATCTGCTGGGGTTTTTTTTCATTCTTTGAAAATTTGAGTACATGTTTACAGTACATAACAATCATGCTGACGCTGAGGAGTTATATACAAGTAAACAGCATTCAAGCTGACGTGCCAGGGTGAACGGTCACATTGCTGAAGGTCACATTGCTGAAGGTGCAAGATAGGCAATCCTTATCTCTGTCCAAACAGCAAACTGATAACAGATTTGGCCCTGTTGACCTCTCCACATTCTCTGTCCTTATCTGCCCTCTACCCTCATTCGTGTCACCATCTGCCTTTAGAACTGTATCAGTGTCCTACCACAGCCCTTCAAGTTGGCACTATCCATTCTCCCCTGGGCACACCTGAATTGGTAGTGGGAGCCCTGATTCTGAAAGCCAAGGACTCTGGCCCTACTCTTTCTCTTCCCTAAGAGCTGTAGTCTTAGGTATCTCCCGCTTTTGGTGACTGTTGGGTTGTGGGTAGGCTCCCTGGTTAAGTGATGCTGCCACCCTATGGGAATGGCAAGTGCAGTCATTATTGGTTACAGTTAGAACTTCACTCAAGAGAGAGGATCACGGACAAAACCGGAGTCAATGGCAAAAACCAAATGGGAAAGAGCTGGAGGTTAAGGATCAAAGACAGCCTGGAGTTCAGGTTTAGCGAGGTCAGCAGAGCAAAAGTGGCGGGGGGTGGGGGTGTGGGTGGGGTGTTACGGACAGGTAGGTGCAGGGGTCTGCTTTGAATCCAACAGAGTCTGGGGTAGACTCAGGTCCTCCAAGTCCTGCTCTTGAGAACTGCTAGCTGTAAGCTTCTCTTTCTGATAGCACTAAGGGTAAGTGCTGAATAGAAAGTGAAAAGCTACAAAGGGTGATGTCTTCTGGAGAACTGTTTTTATGCTGGCAGTTTTAATTGTTTTTGCTTTACTTGCTACAAATAAGAGTTCTTGCCTAGGATGATCTGGCTGGCTCAAAGGCCCATGGGTGGTGGAGGTTAATCTAGTATTTTCTGAGCTAGACAAAGTTACGGATATGCCCTGTTGTCCTCAGAGGTTTGTCTGGTGCAGATGCCAGTTTGGGGTCTATAAAATGTAATCATTGTATCAAATAGAATTTCAGGTCCTTGTCTGGCCAGTTCTTTCCATTGTGATCATAGTGGCTTGGCCATGTGAGAGATAATTGGTCAGTTTACTAAGAACATGTGCTCACCACCGCTCCGGCCATGGGGTCGTAGAAGCGCTGGAGGAGCTGCAGCACCGTGCTCTTCCCACAGCCGCTGCTGCCCACCAGGGCCAGAGTCTGGCCCCTCTTCACCTCGAGGCTCAGCCCCCGAAGCACAGGTACAGTTGGCCGGGTGGGATAGTTGAATGCAACTTCATTAAATTTTACATTTCCTTCAAATTTATCCTAAAATGTTTATATTATTATTATTATTGATCTGATAAATATTTGATTTAGAAGTATTATTTTGTAAGAAAACTTTGCTAAAAACTATAGTTGAGAAATATAAAATGAATATTCAGTATAGTAGTGACACTACTGATAGCAAACTGTTATTCCATAAAACTAAGATGAGGGTTGGGAGCGCAGGTTACACTAGGCACAAACTCACCATGGGGAGGCATCATCTGACCTCAATTTGTGATTCACCTAGCTTTCTCCACTGCCGACTGAAGCTGAAGCCAAGCCAATGGTTAACAGGCTTACGTATTGCAGCGACATCTCTACCTGCAGTTCCAGTGAGCTGAAGCCCTGTTTCAAGCCCTGGAGTTTTTCTCTCACTCATGGGGCACAGGAATTTTCTCAGAACATGAAAAAACTCAGAAAGTCCTGGGAGGATTGTCCAAGTCCTGATATCCTTGCCTATACTACTTCTTGGACATTGGAATGCACAGCAGTTTGTATGGTATCGAGAACACTCAGATTTGAGTTTGAGGCAACTTTGTAGATAACAAAATACCAGATTATTATTTTCATTGTGAATAAAGAGGCCTTCTTAAACAACTATAACTCAGCCATTATAAAATATAATTAAAGTCAAATTGCTAATTATGTCAATGTGACAATTCTATGCATATACCTTCATGTATAAATGACTAAAGTTTTGTTAAAATTATTCAGTTCCAGTAACCTAGTTTTACTTAAAATTTTGACACACTAAAATTCAAAACCCTCAAAAACTCCTATGACATTTTAAAATGCCGGGAAAGCTGGCTAAGCATTAGTCATGTAAATATCAGAAAATAGGCTAAGTGTACACTTGCACAATCATCACCACTTTATCACGTAGTTATAATCCAGCAGATTGCAAACTTCTAGGGAAAGCAAGCAACGCTTCATCAAGTAGCAGGAAACTCACAGGCCACAGCCCCTGTCCACTGTAGCTGTCAACCAACGGCTGCCTCTCGAACAGCTGGAACAAGTGGGCTGCAGACAGCTTGGCTTTGGCATAGTCAGGAGCAAATGAGCTCGCGTGTCCTAGAGCCACAGCACCAAACACGATCGCCGAGAACACCCTAGACAAGGGATTCAGGGTCAGTTTATGTAAGCAGCTCCATGATGTCTGCAAGTCCAAAGGCATTCTGCTCACTAGTGTGTATCATTTTCTCCCTGTTATCTTCTCCCCACCACAAATTTCCGTGAGATTCTAGTCATGAAGAAAATCCAGACGAGACAAGATACATTACTTCAGATGAATATTTTTTCTGCTCCTCTTCCATTTTCCACAGGAGCTCATAATTTCCTAGAGACATGTAACCTTCCAGAGTTTTTCACTTTCAGGAAGTCGCTAATCAGCAATCTGATTTGTGGTTTCAACTAATTTTAGTTGCCAGGTATACCCTTTCCAGGGATGAAAGAAATGAAGCACAAAGTACTTAGGGGCTTAGTCAGTTCCGGAATAGGAATGATATTTCCTACTAAATCCATAGCCCTGGCTTGCAGTGCATGGTTTCATCAATACTACAACCCAAGTGATGAAGATAATCACTGTCATCAAGAATTTTTTCTAGCTAGGTGTGCCAGTGCACGCCTTTAATCCCAGCACTCAGGAGGCTGAGGTAGGTGGAGCACTGTGAGTTTGAGGCCAGCTTGGGCTACAATATGAGCAAGGCTGGCCTGAACTACATAGTGCGACCCTGCCTGAGAAAAAGTAGGGCTGGGAGTTTGGCTCAGTGGCTTAAGTGCCTGCCTGACAGGTGTGAAGTTGTGAGTTCGATTCCCAGTACTGCAAAAAAAAAGAAAAAAAAAAAAACAATTTTTTCTAGCAGATATTTACAGAGCAATCCAAAAAACAGCTGCAGAATATGCATTGTTTTTGACAGCACAAGAAACTCTAGAATAGATCATGTATTAGGTGACAAAACAATTCTTAAGTTCAAAAATATTGAAATTCTATAATTTTCTGATCACAAAGGAATAAAACTAGAAGTCAACAACAAAATAAAATTTTGACTATACAAATGGATGGAGACTGAACTTTTGAATGGGAATTGGGTCATGAAGGAAGTCAATGAAATTTAAAAATTTCTAGAAATTAATGGAAATAACCAATGCAGTATATAAAAATCTGTGGAATACAGCAAAAGCAGTACTAAGAGGGAAGTTTATAGCAATGAGTGCCCACATCAGAAAAATAAACTGTTGATACATCTCCAGAACTAAGAAAATAAAAATCAAGACTAAAATTAGTACAAGAAGTTGGTTCTTTAAAAGGATAAAAAAGACAAACCTTTAGCTAGATTAATCATGATGAAAAGAGAAAAGATACAATACATAAAAATAGAAGTGTAAAAGAAAACATTATGACTGATGCTACAGAAATTCAAAGGATCATCAGAGAGTATTATGAAAAAATATATGCCAATGAATTGGAAAACCTAGGATAAATGGACAGATTTCTGGATCCATATGTCCTACCAAAATTGAACCAAGAAGACATAAAATTCCTGAGTGCACCAATAATAAGTAATGAAATTGAATCTTCAATAAAAACTCTTCCAACAAAAGAAAGCATAGACTCTCATTTCTGAATTTTTAAAGGTTGAACAAGCTAATATTAGTCATCCTTAAACTATTTTCACAGAACTGAAAGAGAAGAAACATTTTCAAACTCATTCTACGAGCATTACTTTGTTACCAAAACCTCAAAAGCGCACCACCACAATTAATAAATAAATAAATGGAAACAAAGAGAAAAAACTATAGACTAATATCCATAATAAATGTAGATACAAAAGTTCGCAAGAAAAGACTAACAAATTGAATTCAACAGCATAGCAAAAAATTTGTACCCATGGTCAAACTGGTTTTATCCCAGGAATAAAAATCAAGAAACATAATACACACATCAACAAAATGAGGGATAAAATTCATATGATCATCTCAATAGGTGCAGAAACATTTGATAAAGTTAATCATTCCTTCAAAAAATCTCTGAGCAAATTAGGTATAAAAGGATTGTATTTCAGTACCATAAAGGCTAAGCATGACAAAACCACAGTCAGCATCACAAAGAATGGAGAACAGCTGAACCATTTGCTCTAACGCTATGAACCAGTCAAGTGTACCCACTCTCAACACTCTTATTTATTATAGTACTAGACATTTTAGCCTGAACAATTAGTCAAGAGAGGAAAAAAAGACTCACAAATACGAAGGAAGGAAGTTAAATTATCCTTGTTTGCATGATTCCATGCACAGAAACAAAGGTCTTCACCAAAAAAGTATCAGAACCCATAAATCCTTAGTAACACACACACACACACACACACACACACACACACAATTCAGTAGCTTTACTAAGAATCAATAGTTAATTGAGAAAGAAATCATGAAAGCAATCCCATTCACGGTAGCTGCAATAAAGGTGCTGGCAGAAGGGGACATCTGCAGGCAGAAGACTATCTCCCATTTTGTACATAAACTAAGTCACAATGGCTCAGAGGCCTAGAGGAAGGACTGGAACTTTGAAGCTACTAGAAGAAAACACTGGGGAGAAACTTCAAGACATTGGTACAGGCAATAATTTTCTGGATAAGCCCCCCCAAGGCAAAAGTAGACAAATGGAATTATACTGAACTGGAAAGATTCTGCACCACAAGGGAAACAACTGACAAGTACAGAGACAGCTTGTAGAATGGTAATATGTATTTGCCAAATGGTCATCTACTCTGACAGTATAGGAAGGAACTCAAAAAGTTTAATTTAAAAATGGGCTATCCAGTTTTAAAATGGACAAATGATCTTAATAGGCATTTCTGAAAAGAAGAAATACAAATGACTGACAAACATGTGAAACAACAACAACAACGACAAAATGCTGGTGAGGATGTGGAGAAAAAGGCCTCTTCTGCACCACTGGTAGGAATGTAAATTATACAGACCGAAAAACAACATGAAGGTCCTCAGAAAGCTGACCCCAGACTGACCACACAGTGTGGTGTCCTACTCCTGGGTGCAAGGGCACAGCAGTGAGTCCCCATATTAAAGGGACGCCTACATGCACACACGTACTGTGCTGTGTGCACAGTAGCCACGGGACAGAATACACCTTAGTACCCAACAAAAGATGAGAGGTGGGAAGAGTGCTCCGCCCTCGTTCAGGCCACGGTTTGGCTGCTGATAAGCGGCACATTATTTACCCCTCTGTTCTGAGTCCATGGTCATCATCAACTTTCTTTCCTTTTCATTAGTACATGTTAGTGAGCCATAGTGATCACTTTCAGCTCGGGGTTGGACAGGGGCACAGATCTGACCACGGCTGCTCCCTGCCCCGGCCACTCTCCCCTCACTCCATCTCCCCCCACCTGATGATTTATTTCCACCTACATTCTACATGATGAGGAAACTTGCTGTGCTTTGCTGGGGTTACATACACAGCTGTAGTCATGCTTTATGAACATTTTCACAAGCTTGATTGCTGTCAGCTCACAAAGGTGATGAAACTGCACTGGGAGTATCGAGAAGATCAGATTTTTGCACCTGCCAGGGTAACTCCCTTACCTCATTTTTGGACAAATGAGTATCTTCCTACTCTAAATGTTTTCATAAACCTATTGAAATTCTATTATATGGTTACTATAGAATCATCTTAATATTTTTAAAGCTACTTACAGAATAACATCCCTGAAGCGCATGTGTCCATTCACGATGAGATAGGCACCGAATCGAAAGCAACCCGCATAGGAAAAATACATAAATGCTTGTGAGATACTAAATGTGATTCCATACATGTGTGCCTTCCTCACTGAGTTCCTGAAAAGCAAACCAGTGCATTCATAATCAGTGTATCAGCTGCTCTTGGTGTTATGGAGTGCAAAGAGCACAACTTCTAACCTGGGCTTCCGTTCTAGCTTCAGTTATGTTAGTTGGGAAAGTGACTCATCCCAAGAAGCATCCGTTTTCTGGTGTGAACCACAGAGATAATCACTGTCATACAGAACCATTTTGTGAACTGAGTACAGTGAAACAACACAGACGCTGAGTTCACAATGACTGTGCAAGTATTTCTGGTATTCCTACTCCAACCTACAACTGATGACTCAGATGTTTAAGGCCCCAATGCAAACATAGCTCTTGTATCAAAAGCACCTGGGTGTCACAGAAGTAAAGCTTGAAACATCTCAATGCAATTGCTTTTGCTACCATGACCTAGTCTCTTATACTAGATGTAGTTCACAAAACTTGGCATATTACATTTATATAACACGCTGAAAGTCCTTCCCCAAGTGAGAGCCTACCAGCCCCAGACACAGTTTGTTTAGCACAATTTCTAATCAGGCCCCACGCTACACTTCTAAGTCCCCCAAAATGTTCATAATTTATTTTCTCTCAAATTAGAAGGAAGACATTTGACAAGGAAAAAAATCAGTTTTACTGATTTGGATGGTATAAATTAGGTGCTGTGACCACCGTTTCACAATGCTTACCATTACTGAACGATTTACAAGGCAACTAAACCTATAAGTTATGACCAAGTTAATAATTTGCTTCAGCTTTTTATTCCTTGTTAATTTTTTAAAGTTCACAATAAACTATAAAGTCACAGGTGATTGCATATGTACACACACCCCCATATCAAAGAGGAAACAAAGAAAATAAACGTTTGAGTGATTCTCTCATCCTAAACATCAGGTAGCGTCTGCTGCCTGCACCAATGACCAGTTCCTGTGGAATCCTCTGTACCCTCAGCTCTTATAAACCTAACCTTTCTTCTTTTTTCATTTTCCCACTCCTTTTTAAATAGATGATACAGATTAATGGGTTTATTTTGGCAGATCTGCATATGCACAACCATTCCTTCGATCATTTTCAGCTCTCTGCCCCACCTGCTTGCTCCGCATGGGCAGATAGATGCACTCTATGACGGTTCACATCCAACCCCTTTCCCCCTGCAGCCCTGCTCCTTGCCCTTATTCCCTTCTTCTATGTGTTTTAAAAAAGGGATGAAAATGTCTAACCCTGTGGTTATTTTCAACGAGATAACTCTGAAGAAAGGACATCCTCATGGCCGTATTATTTGCAGCAGAAGTTTTATTATCTTTGGGGAACAATAATTCAGCCCTGGGAAAGCTCTGTGTTCTCAGCAATCGTGTCTATTACCTGTAAGGTCCATCCAATTTGTCAACATACATTGATTCAAATTTTCTTTCCTGGGTTAAGGACACAACTGTCCTAATATTTTCTATTGCTTCTGTTGCAATCTGCAATAAAAGAAACCTTCATTAGAAGTGGCTCTTTTATTTCTGAAAAGATAAAGAATGTTAAGGCTTAGGGCTCTGTCAAAGGAATCCCAAAGGAGCTGGGCGTGGTGACACATGCTTGTAGCCTCAGACGCTGGAAGCCTGAAGCAGGAGACTCACAAGTTCCGGCCCAGCAATTTAGGCAATTTAGGGACATATTGAGCCCCTGCCTCACAATAAAAAATATTTTTAAGAACACCTCGGGGATGTAGCTCAGTGAAAAGTCCCAGGATTCAATCCCCAGTATGGCCAAAGGGGAGCAAATAGTATCCTGAAGTTTATATTGATGATTTTTAGATTTCTTCAGTTAAAATCAAAAAGTATTCTTCCAAACCGGCCCTTGACAGGACAAGTGCCTGTGGTGGGCTCCGGAGGCCGACTGGGTGGGGGCGTCGGGGGAGGGCGGCCATGGCACGCAAGGCAGGGTGCTGTGTGGGACCCACTGGGCCGCGGTTTCTCTGGGCTCCCTGGAGACACAGGTCCTTCGCGCCCTGAGCGCACCCTGCTTGGAGAGGTTGCGAGCAGGAAGGAGACCCGGCAGCGGGCCGCGGGCCTGAGCGGCGCCAGCCAGCCTCGGCTTCCCAGACCTGAGGCGAGGACACGGCCCGAGAGACCGCATCTGAGAGGACTTGGCCGCGCCGTGCCGCCCGCGTGGGGCCCGGGTCTGAGCAGCGAGCCGCGCAGAGGCTCGGGGACAGCAGAGCGCTGCGGTGGAGCGCGGGTCCCGGACCCCGCTCTGCTCTGCAGCCTCACGTCAAGCCCTCTGCACCACACTGGCCAGAGCCCCTGGGGAGCACCGCCGGCCTGCAGCACGGCGGACACCGCAGCTGTAAGACTTCGATCTCAATTTCTATAAAAAAGCAAGACACTACATTCCTTAAGTTGAGAAGCTTCCTATCTTTATCGTAAATATAAACAAAAATTGAAACCTAACCCACAGCCATAGCCAGACTGACTCACTGACTGGAACAATCACCCAGCTTCACAGCGGCCCTGGGGTGGGGTGAACGTCCTGCTCTCCCACTGCAGGGGCGGAGACAAGCCTGCTCCCTTCTCCAGAGCTCTGGGCATCGTGCTCTGTGGGCCTAAGTCTAGAGTTATGGAAAGTGCTGGCCATCTCCCCTAAAAAAAACGCGGGTTACCAGGGAGAGGCTGGCCACACAGATCAGAGATGTGCACAGTTGTATTAATTCAGATTCCATTCAGAGCGTCCCGTCACGGGCACGAATGGGATTGCGGCTGTGATAACTTTCAGAAGCAGCACCCTCATTACAAGCCCTTTTTGGAAAATTAAAATGGGCACATTCCAACTCCTGATGTACTTTAGCCACAACTAACCTGCACTCAGATAATTTAGAGCATTTTCTTTTGAGCACAGTGTGATGTGGTGGTCTCTAACCTGTGTTCTCTCAGGTAATCAACAGTGGGCTGAGTAACAAAATTGAACTATGATTGAATTGCTGGTAACTCACATTTAAAGTTTCAAATCTCTCATTATGTGTACTATTAGGTTAAAGCGGCTATTTAAAACTTGGCCTACAGTAACAGCTTTAGGAGGAAATTGGTAGAAAATAGGGGTTGGCTGCGGCTCTCCAGCGTCCACTCTGGGAAGGGCAAGGCTAAGCCCAAGCCCCAGGCTGTTGTTCTCTTCCCAGTACTGCTTGATTCTAACCCCCTTTCCCAGTCAGCAAATCCTGACAGCTTTGTAACACACCACTTTAATAGAGGTAAGGCTATTTGCTAACTGGAGCAAATTTTGTGTATTTTGTCTTAGGGAAGCTCCTGTGAGGGAGGGTGGTGATGAGGGGTGGATACAATGGTAGGCATTGTTTTCAGTGGCTGGCCTCAGCCCAAGCACTGCAGGGAGCAGCCAGGAGGACTGACACAAGGCTGGGGACCTCGGGAAGCCACTGAGGCCAGTTGGGAGATGAGAGCCCTCTTGACTGAGCTGCTCAAAGCAGCCACTGGTGCTGGTGAAGGGGGTGGGGGCGGGGGGCAAAGGACAGCTGCCAGTGCCAACATCTGAGTGAATCGCTTGCTCCCTGAGGGCTGTGGACACTGTCTGCCCTGCTTCCTAACACTGGTGAAGGCCATGGCTGTGATGTCTGTGAAAGGGTTGTACGTGTGAGTGACAGAAGCTATCATATTAATATTCAGTATTGCCTTTGCCTCCCAGTGTTTCAGTAAAGGGTAGTACTTACAACTAAGAATTAAACTGTTTGGGATCTTAATCCACACTTAAATATTTAAATGAATGTACATGCAAATAAAGTGTTTCTACGTAGATTTAGTCACATTTAAATACCTGTAAAGA
Organism: Dasyprocta punctata; assembly: GCA_004363535.1. NCBI lineage: Eukaryota > Metazoa > Chordata > Mammalia > Rodentia > Dasyproctidae > Dasyprocta > Dasyprocta punctata. The sequence goes on from RJWM01006443.1 coordinate 38,919, forward strand.
GGTAGGAGCTCTGGAGCCAGACATGGACTCAATCCCAGCTACACCTCTGCTGTTCCCAGGTTCTTGTTTGGTAGGCAAGCGCTCTCCACTGAGCTGCACCCCAGCCCTCAGGTTCCCCATTTGAGAAAATGCTTAACAGCCTCTTAGTATTGCCAAGAAATTGGGGCATTATTGCTACCTGTTGGCTGCCAACCTTAAAGCTAAAAATCCCAGCCAAGAAGGAAAACCATGGTCTCAGAATGGGCAAATGTTTGCCCTTGAACAATGCTCTTTTCTTTTCTGCCCTAAAATTCTTTATCTGTAAAATAGGGTAACATTTGTTTCAACAATGGCATCAGGATGTTAAGGCACAATGCATCCTGAGATGTTCTTTAAAATAACATGAGCTGGGCATGATGGCACACACCTTTAATCCCAGCACTCGGGAGGCTGGGGTAGGAGGAGCACTGTGAGTTTGAGGCCACCTTAGGCTACAAGGTGAGCACAAGGTCAGCCTGAATGACATAATGCGACCTTGTCTCAAAAAACAAAGGCTAGGAGTTTGGTTCAGTGGCTTAAGCACCTGCCTGGCAGGCGCAAGGTTGTGAATTTGATCCCTGGTGCCACAAAAGAAAATAATAAATAAAATAAAATAACAACATGGTAAGTGCTTTCCCTAGGTTAAAAACTTTACATTCATTAATCACCTCATTTTCAAGTTGTAGGGAGTAGTACCATGGTAAAATACCTCATACAGAGTTGGTGATTAGGAGTTGTAGCGAACTCAAACTTAAGACGTGCATACTGTGATCATTCAAATAAAACATGTCTGAAGAGACCTTTACTAACTGAAGCTTTGTTCAACACACCTTGCCAGCTGTTTCCAGTTCCTTTTTATCTCTTTTGGCATTTCCGGCCAACATTTTCATCTCAACGATTCCTGATACAGCAATAAATGGAACAACTGCTAAAAGCAAGAGAGTTAGCTGCCAACCATAGATAAAGGAGATGATGATGCCAGTTCCGAGGTTTGCAGTGTTCTGTGCGATCAGAGCCAGCCTGGTTCCCGTGGCCTGGAAGAGAGATGGACAGTGCCACTGTGCGCAGAGCCCTGGGGCTGCATCGTTACTGTGAGAATAATACAGTCTCAGGCCTCTTGGTCAGCAGGATGCCTGGCTTCACACCTGAGCTGCTTTCCCTGTCTCTGCAATGACCCAGGAAGCCCGTAGCTGCTTTGCGTGCCTGTTCTCTTTCCTCTGCTGCCCATGGGGCTGACAGCAAAACCAAGCGTGTGGTTGTTCTGCTGTGTGCATGGCAGAGTGGCACACACATACTCGCAAAGACAGTTTGAAGAGGAAACCAATGCCTCTGTACTCCACTAATCTTGAAGATCATTTCTCCAAAAGCAGGAGATGTAAACTGACACTTCCCAAGACCATGTTACAGCGTCCTCACCCGAAGGCACCATCGCTACAAAGGACACATAGGCTGGGTTAGTGTTGGCACTGTTCAGAAAGCTAGAGCCACTCTGTGGAAGCTGTGGACTCCAGTGTCCAGGGCAGAGCCAGCTGATCAGGACACAGCCTCCCCTGGACATTGACCAGCCTGTTGCTGGGCACGCACAGCTCGTGTTTGGTGGTTAAGATGCAGGTGTGTGCCTTCTGCCACTGGTAGGAAACAAGGAAGCTTGTGTCTGATCGCCACTGGTGGCCAACCTACCAACGAAGCCAGCACACAACAGAGGAACCTGGATGCTTACGGACATTTTTGAGCAAGTGGATCCATCAAGCCTGAGTCTAACCTTCCCATCACTGTTTCAGCAAGATCGAATTGAGCTTTCTGTTGTTTCCAGCTGAGCATTTTAAAGGTTATAGCTATTCCATAGATCTGTTTTTTTTTTTTAAAGAGAAATAACAGTAGAGTACAGTCCACATACTCCTTGGACCTGGGCAGCATCCGTGGCAAGTCTTGTGGAAAGTGCACCAGTACTATTTTTATGATCATCAAACCAGCTCATGTCCTGTAGTACAAAATACAACGTTAAATTAGCTCCAGATAAAAACAAGCAAAGAAAATCGGTGAAAACCCCCACAGCCTCCCTGCAGAGTGCATATATGTGCCAAAGCTGGGTGTTGAAGTTCAGGAGAGACCTCATTGCAGTGTGGAGCCCAGACTAATCCCAATCCCGACATCAGGCCCAACTCTGGCTGTCCTCTGGCAAGGGGCATATCTGGGATGGTGTATTGGTTTGTCCTGTGTCTCCCCCCAACCCCTTCCCAAGGCCTCATGTAATTTGGATGGGCCTGAGTCTGGCGTTTGTGATTGGTTTGTTGTCTAGCACTGGGACTGGTGATGTGAGTGTTGCACCCGCCCAGGGGTGGAGCCAACATACAGTATAAGGGCGAAAGGAAGGCGTGTCTTCCCTCGCTTGCCCTCCCTCTCTAGCCTGGTTCACTGGCCTTGCTGTTTGGTGGCAGCCATGAATGGCAGCCCTGCCATGCCATGCTGCCTTGGAGCCAACTAAATATGGACCAAAATCCTTGAGAATTGTAAGAAATAAACCTTTCCTTCCCCAATTTTGGGTGTCAGGTATTCTGTCTCAGCAACGAGTGAAAAGTAACTAAGACAGATGGGGAGCAGGGGTTGTCTGCGGCCAGCTTCCCTGAGGCTGGGCCCTGGGTCTCCCACCCATGCAACCATCACAGTCTGCAATCTGCAGCCTCTGCCCTGGCACTGGGTCTGGCATTCTTATAGCAATGCCCTTCCTGGAAATTCTAGACAGGAGAAACAGCCTTGGCTTCTCATCATGCTTTTTCTTTGTCTAAACAAGGATTAAAAGCATGCCTTTTAATCCACTTAATTATAAGCAGCTCATCTTTTACTTTCATACAAAATAATTTTCCCTGCAAGGAAGAATTTGAAAGATACTGAGAAAAGATTTATCAACTCTGACTTGCTTAAAACATAATGCCTGTTATACGCCCCTGTGTGAGGAGGAGTGTAATCAACTGTCACATGAATGGATAGTCTGGTCCTCTAAAAAAATAGAGAAGTCATGGCAGCACATTTTCTCCCTCTGCTGCACTGGAATGTGAACTTAGCAAGTAAGTAGAGGATGGATTTCACAGTGTGGCAGCACTCCAGTACACAGTAATGTCTGAATGAATTAACAAGTCAGTTAATGTGGAAAGAGAGCTCATATAAGATGGAAATACCATTACAGCAATTGGGAGCACCTTTGGCCTGCATAGTCAAAGTTGGTACAAAGCATGGGGCAAAGGAGGAATAGCCAGGTTTTGACAGCCTTAGGGAGATAGGCAGGTAGCTGCAACTTATGGGTCATAATAGGAGGAGTAAATCAGCCTAAGTGAGTTGCTGTGCTTGAGATAGGAAAATGAGATGGGTGGGATGCTGTATGAATTGATGTAAGCTAGGATGGCCACTGATGGGATTGAAAACTGACTCTAAGCATCATCATTGTTTGTTATAATACATCTCCTCCAAGAGGGGTACATAACACATTTTAAAGCACAATTTGGACTATCTGCAAACTCATGCCTGTGCAGTAACTGAGCTCATTCTGTCTAAAAACCCTTGCTTCACTTTTAAAAAAACCGTAAACAGTGACACTCCTTTAGGACCCCAAAGTGAGACACATCCTTCATGAGGGCTTTCTGTGTCTGTGGAGGAGTGGGTTCTCAGCTGTGACATAGCCAGCTTCTCTCCTCTTTCCTGGGCTGCTGATGGGACAGTCAGCTTTATTATTTTCCTGTAACAAATTTTCCAATGAAAACTTTTGTCTACAAATTCATGCTGTTGCCTTTTAATTTCCATAATTGCTAAAAGCAAAACCCATGTCAGTCAGTGAAATGACCAGCCACTGGCTTTGTACAGAGGCACTCTGGAGTCTCTGAGGACTGACCAGAGTCTGTATCCTCGAAAGAGTCCCTGGGGGGAGACAGCTGCGGGATGAGCAAAAGGCTGCTGAAAACACTAAGAAGTCTGGGAGTGGGATGACCAGGATAGCCTGCAGGATGCGGCTCAGTTCTGGCACAGATGCCCTGGGCTAAGTGTGTACATGTGAGGCCACAGAAAAGGAAGAGGCTTCTAGTGAAAGAAACCCAAACCCCCAGGCCATGCCCACCTGTCTCAGCATCGCCTTGAAAGCCATTGATCGCAGTCTCAAGGTGAGGATCTCGCCGGCTTTCCCAAATGTGAAGCCCTGAGTGAGAAAGAGGCTCTTGTTGCCAGTCCTGACACAGGTGCACACATTCACATGAATTCACATTACTCTGCACCAGCCAACTCCAATAACTGCCTAGGACCAGAGTCCAACACAAAGTCCCACCTTCAAAGGAATGTGCTTCTGCATCTTCAGTACAGTATGTGTTAGAATAAGACAGAAAACTAAAACTCTCCAGTTTGGGGTTCTAAACCACTTTGGGCAGGTTGATTTTTTTTAAACTTTCAAGAGTAGCATCTCAGTGACAAAGATACCATATTTAACTACAACTGTGAGTTGAAAGTAGCAGTCACACAGCTCTATGCAGGGGTGCATGCTAGCTCCTGTAGTGTGCAGAGACTGAGGAGGCGGGGTTAAATTCCACGCCCTGGTTTGCTCTCACTGCCTGTCTCAGACTGAGAAACAGTGGGTTGCTCTTTCTCCATGCTTACCATTCCTCTTTCTGACAGCCTGTTGCGGCCTGTGGGGCTAGAAGCAGAGAAGCACAGCTCTCCTCTTCTGCTGTGCGGGGCTGATTATCAGCCACTGGTCCCACACCCCTAAAACGCCACTCCCTGATCTGACCAATCTAGGGCTGGACTGATCGCCTCGGTACCCTGAGCAGAACTGACTTCTCAGGGGAAAGTTTGGCTTTCTGTACACTGGCTCGGCAGCAATAGAAAAATTGCAGCCGGGCATGACCAGGAAATGGCACTTTGCTGACTTAATGAGAGGACTGTGGGACCCCTGATGCCCACCAGTTCAACAAGGCAAAAGAAATCTGATAAAAGTCTAATTATGTAGGAAAGAACAAGTGGAGCAAGTTTAACTATCTCTGTTTGGGTAGGTCTGCAAATCTGAATGCAAAATGCGTGTTCTCTCCAATAGTTCACCAGTTACCCAGTCCCAGATGCGGCAGTCACAGCAAACCATGGTGCTGCTGTGTGGCACTTCCCAGCATGCAGCCAGCTGAGTCTAAGTGACCAGCTGTCCTCTAGCTCTCTGTCTCCTTCCCCCTCAGCGACACTCCTGCTGCAGGTGGTTATACCCCGGAAAAGCTGAGGGCTCCCAGCCACCCTGCGGCAGAGTCTGCCCTCTGCCTCTGCGTCCCAGGCTCTGGAAGCGCCCTTCGGTCCTGATTTCCCTAAATGAACTGCAGGCTGCTGAGAAGGCCAGTCCTGGGTGCTTACCTGAAGGAAAAAAGTGAAGAAAGAAATGATTCCCAGACCCACGAACAGCAGAGAGAACATGTTGCACTTGTGCTGCTTCACAGCATCATCCCCGGGCCCAAAAATCTATGGAAGAACATTCACAAAGCCCGCTTGGGTTACTCTGCCCACCCTTGCTGATTCCTCCCCTAAACAATGGCTTGAGGGTCACGTTTTTAAAACTAGGCTTTGAATATGTGACTTTTTAAACTTGTGGTCAAATATACATAATTAAACTCACCATGTCCCCACTGTAAGTGCACAGCTCAGTGGCAGGAATCCCCGCTGTGTCACAGACTCTCCAGCTGTCTCTCTCCCCTCACTCCAGCCCTTGCGATGTTAGTGCTGCTTCCTGGTTCTGGGACTTGGGGGATCATAGACCTCAACATAGTGTTTGTCCCTCTTCCTCTGCCCTCTGCTCCCTTGGACTCCCTTGAGTATCTCTGCTGGTCAGTGCCCCATCCCCTGCTCCCGCACCAATCTGCCCTGCCTTCAAAACACTTTATTCCTTGATGCTTGGAAATCTGTACCTGACTATGCACTGTGTGACAGTCCAAGTAGGCTGCTGCTGGAGGGCACAGCATGGCTTAGTCTGTTTGCTGCTTTTTCTCTTGTACTTAGGGCAGCACTGGCTGTACTGGACATGACCCAGATGTGAATAAGCCACACAGCTTTGAACTGCAAGAGAGCCTCCAGGGTGGCTTTATTTTGAAATTTAGTAAGATTTGGAGGGTGCTTTCTAAATTTTCAAATTTTTTGTCTTATGGTCTTCATTGTAGATCAATATTTAATGACACAAGAATAACAAACCCTTAAGATGATGGAGGATAATTTGTTCTTAAATAGAGTTTCACCAGTGACATCAGAGGTTACCTAAGGTAGTTATACAACAAAACTTCTGTCTTCGGCAGAGACAGATAATTTGTCTATCTTCCTGTAAACATCTCCCAGTGAATTTAATGACTGGAGAGTGAGTTTCCCTTCTTGGTGTTAGGTGCCTCAGATCTTGGAAGGACAGCTAAAACAGGTGTAGGAGCTGTCATTTGAATACTTACTGTGAGCCAGACACACTTACATGCTTTCCACCTAGTTCCCTCTATCACCTCTTAATTCTCAGCATCCTAGCAGCTCGGTTCATAAAGCAGATGAGGAAATTGAGGCACAAAGAGGGAAAGTGCCCTGCCTGTTTGCCACACACTCAGTAGTTAGGCCAGGCTGTGCTCAGAGTTTGGGCTCACTGCATGCTCTGTCTCAAGCCCTCATGCTGCCCCAGCATCCCACCTCCTCGGGGACATGCTCAACAGCTTTCCCCAGATGAGGGCATGGTCTCTCCCAGTCTGATCCAAAGGAAGAGAGCCACCTAGACTGCCTCCTCTATGACTTTGCACTGTGTACCTTCACTGACACCAGAACTCGGAACAGCTCAGGGGCTACCTTCCCTTTTCCTTAGACCCTACCTCCAAAAGGAACTAAGGATTTTGGTTTAGTTTAATTTGAGCCACTTAACCCCAAGATGGAGCAAGCTGGGAAGGGTCTGATTTAATTCAAACTGTTAGATAGTATTTTCAAACTCACTGCGATCATCTCAGAAAATATGATGGAAAATGCTGGCTGTAGTGCCCCATTGGCAATGGCGCAGACTGTCCCCACCACAAAATAGGGCCATTCGGTTTTACTGAGCTTTAAGACCTTCAGAAAAGACACTGATGGCACATTTGCATCCTAAAACACATAAAAATCAGGACAAGACAGTGATAGCATGACAATTACTGGAGTCTGCAGACACAAAAAAGGCTTAACCATTGTCCTCCAGAACGAGGAACAGGCCCCGGGAGAGCGGGATGGCATGTCAGACAATTTGGCAATGCCTGCGGAGGACCCAGGGCAAGCTTGCATGGCATCTTGAAGATCCCAGAGGCCATCTTCTGTCTCTGTTCTATTCTCAGCAGATTGAGAGGTGGCCAGGTCTGGGCACAAGGTGTCCTAGAATCCAATCCTAACTCTGGAGGTCACGACTCAGACTGGTGTGACAGTCATGTGGAAGCAGGCTGTCCTTTCCTTGTCTTAGTGGAGAGAGGTAGCCAGGCCTCACTTATAGGGATGACACCAGAGTCCAAGGAGGCAATATGTGACAGGTACACAATGTCCTCACAAATATAGGACATCACCACTGATCAAAAAAAATGCACTTGGTCTCCTTGCTCGAGAATCCTGACAGTGCTGCCTTTTCTGTGATGTGTCACCAACTCAAAAATCCTCACTGATGACTCCCACCCTTTTAATCACTCTTCCTCGAGCAGACGTCTCATATTGCATAGTTGTGTTTTGTGATTCCATTGTATTGTCTATATAGCTCCTTTTCAAGTATGTATTTTTTTAAAAGACGAAGACCATGTCTATATTCTTAGAAATGAACCCAGTTCCTGGCACATATCGGACCCTTGACAAACGCTGAACTAAGTGCCTGGTCAAACACAAAGGACGTGGGGCTCATGAAGAAGCATATTCTGACTACACAGGCAATTTAGCATCACACTGGAGACAAGGGTGGATATGGAACCCCTAGGCATGAGGTAATTTAGGTTATATTTGTGTCTATGAGGCAGAGGACACAGTAACAGATTCTACTCAGCCCTCTTCTTTCAAATTAACCATTTGCTTTGTACTGGAGGAGTTTTTCCTTCCTACCCAACATATCTGAAAGATAATGGTCTCCAGGACAATAACTGGGCTCTTTCTCAGAGCACTGGTCTTCAGTACATAGACAGGTATTCCCAGTCCCTCTGCTTATACATCAGTTCTCTTGCTCCTCTGGCACTGTATTCATCCCCCAACATGGCATTAGGACAATCTTGTTGATAGTGGCATATGCTGGCTCCTTGACTCTGTGCATTCTTCAAGAGATGTGTTCCTCTAAAAATACTGGATTGTAAAATTTAGCAAAATAACTCTAGAAATACACAAGGAGATGAAAAGTGGATAATCCCATAGCCAAAATGGGATATACTGCTTGTCTTACTTATGATAAATGAAGTTCCATAATAATATACTTATTCTTCTTTCTGTAAATATGCCAAAAATAAGACCTCTAATAAACTCCTGGTAATTCCTGCAGTACATGACATTGTAAGCAGAAAAAGGGATGCAACAACTCTCAGTAAGATTAGATTCTTCAGGCCAGCATAACAGTAAAATTAACTCAGTTTTTACCAACAAATAGCATCGAGGTATATTAAAACTATATCTTGAGATGAGAAAATATCTTTTCTTGGGATGAATTCCTCTTTTGCAAAATTATTTCACTTCAATTAACACCCTCAGGTAAAGAATGTTATAGAATATACAATTTCATCACTATTTTTTCTGGGCATTTCTCCTTTCTTAGAGAATTTCCATTTAATTCATAATGCCAATGTAGATAGCAAAAAGATGCACTACCCCACACTTCCAGAAACTAGCTATGGCCATTGGTGTAAGTTATGGCAAACAACTACTAAGTAAAAGTATGGGGTGTGACTCCTGGTGGGACTCCTTGCTCTTCCCGATGTTTGGGACACAGATATGATGGTGAAAGCTGCAGATGCAGTCTAGGATTGCAGTGTGACCTTGAGGCTGGAAGACAGGTGCCAGACAGTGGAGACAATCAGGAAAGGAGCTTGATGTGTGCTAATCATGCAGCCACTGCTTTAGACCTGAGCTCTTTACCTCTCATACTTTTTTTACGCAAAGGAGAAATAAAAACCCCCAATTTGCTTAAACCAATGTTATTCTGGGTCTCCTAGCACAGGTAATCCAAGGTCATCCTTTCTTTAGAGTATACCAGCATCAGGACATTTCATTTTGGACTAGCCTGTAGAACTCAAAGGCTAATGGAACATTTAATTTTAACATTAAGCATCTTTGCATAAAGAGTACATTTTTTATCTAATTGGAACACTAGAAAGTCATTTTAGTTGGAATTTATTATAGCTTACTGTCTAATACATTTAAAATTTGAAATTTTCATGTGTGTGTGTGTGTGTGTGTGTGTGTGTGCTTGTGCTGGGGATGGTATGCAGAACCTTACACAGACTAGGCGAGTACTCTGCCACTGAGCTATACTCCCAGCCCAAAACTTTCTTTTTTTCCTCAAGAATATGAGGAATCATAGTAGAAATGATCTGTGTCTGAATATTATGTGCAAGGTCAAGAATTTCAGGAGCAAAACTATAAATAAAAGACATAATGTAAGTGGAAAAAGAACTTACAAGTTCAATGGTTTCTGCACTGAGGCCATTATGATACATTTGTGAATTTTTACAACTTCTATTAGTAGAACTCCTAAATATTCGAGATTTCCAGCCATTTGAGGTCACCCTACGAGCAGCCTTTTCTTCATTTTGTTCAGGTTCAAATTCTGACTGGATCTGGTTTCCTGATGTCTGAAAGAAAAACTAAATGTTAAATTGTGTGCAAGTGTGTCAAAATGGATGTGTTCTCCAAGTTTAGAATCATAAAGCAATTTTGAATATTGCACATGTCAGAATTTTTAGATTCCATAACAACTTTTGGTCAAGATTAACTGGAAAACTATAAAGTCCAACAATACACAGAAGTAAAAAAGAGCTGAAAATGAGAGAAAGGTTCATTCCAATTTGAACAATGTGAGAACTCAAGTATATCAGAGTTTTCTGAAATGTAAAGATAAGACTTCATCACCCAGTGGAAACACAGAAATTTGCTCAGTATGCAAGAATCAAAGAACAAGTCACGAACACCATGAAAGGGAAGAAGAAGAAATAGAAACATTGCCGAGGTTCACTTTAACAGCTACAAACAAGGAAACCAGAGGCAAAGCCTTGGGCGACGGTGAAGGTGGCTCTGCTCACCCTCTGCCTTCTTCCCTGACTTCACAGCTGTCCCCAGGCAACCCCATATGCAGGCTCAGTCCCAAGCAGAATCTCCTCACTCTACCCCTTCAGGTCCTGCTGCAAACTCAACCCGAGGGCTGCTGCCTTATGCACCTGTCATAGATTGTCTATATTCATCTTCATGTGCTGTCGCATCAGTTTTTCAGCTGAACTTTCAGCACCTAGCAGAACACTGCCCATGTGCTTAGACACTGCTGTGAGCCTCACACAATGCGCTTTGCCTGGTGAACTTCCTTACTTGCTCATTACTGAAATGATTTTATGCCATCTCCTAACCTAGGCTACAGGTTTAGAAAGATAATGGATCCTTTGAATCTTTACTTCCACTCTGCTGCCAGGTTCATTTTCCTAAAGGCAGCTCAAAAACTATTCACACTTTCCTACCTCCTGCTCAAGCTGCAAGCTGCAGAAATCTAACTCACAGCAAGTCAAACTGGACTATCTCTTATCTCTTCCTCCTTCTATAATCTCAACCATGCTGTCAACCTCAGCCAACAGTTCTTTGGTAAGCCCATTCAGATCTTAGCTTTCTTTTATGACCAAATGAACATGGCCTATCCTTCCATACTTCTTGTGCCTTTTCTAAGGTACTCATTTACTCAGTGTTGGGTGCTTTAGCAGAGAGGTGGTCAAGCTCCAAGTTTATGACCAATTTTCACCAGGAGACAAAAAACATACATTTACCACCAATAGCCTTTATTTCTTACTCTCAAATATACTTTAACTGCCCAAAGTTTTAATTGTGAAATGGCAACAATCAATGCTGAAAGGAAATATGGGTGAATATCCTTTCCAATAACCTCACATCCTGAAGACAATTGATAATCTAATTTGATAAAATTTCAAAGCTTTTTTTATGACAACCAATCAACCAACAAAGTGATACTGAAAGGAACAAAACAAAACAAAAATTGTTTTCAATATATGCAACAGAATTGTGTTTTCTTTTTTAACTCTTTTTTTTAGAGTTTGTATAAATCAATAAGAATGAGGAACACAATAGAAAAATGGTCTAAATCAGGCAAAAATACATACAGAGAGGAAAATGACACAAATGCTACTGAGCGTGTGAAAAGGTGTTCATCTTATGAATAGTTAAAGGAATTTCGAGACACTGCCCAGCTCTTTTAGGCTCACAAGATGAAGAATAAATATTAAATAGTAGCTAGTGATCATTTGTGGAATTTAAATTGTGAGGACTTTAAAATTACTAAGATATACAAGTTTGAGTATTTTTTAAATGCTTAGACTTTTAAAACTGAGATTATATTACTTTATATCAGAAAACAAGATGTTTAAAAGAAAGAGCCAAGACTCAGTAAAACCAATCTACCCAGTGGAGGAGCACTGGTAGTTCTCAGAAACAAAGTGAAGCAAAATCAAATTAAAATTAGGTTGGCCTTTGGGGCTGGAAGAGAAGGAAGAAGCATCAACGTGAGCATCTGCTGAACCATTGGCTCATCACAGTCCTTTCCTCCAATTCTCCAACAGGAAAGTAAATGCATGGGCAAAGCCCAAACCTACAGTGAGAAGGGTGGGGACACCCAGGTGGAGACCACCTGAGAATCACTGAACCCCGGAGCCAGCAGAAGCACCTGAGGTTGTCCTTATGAAAGCCACATTCACGTAACAATGATACCAAAGCCCAGTTTGGTTAAATGATGTGGGAAGCAGCTGAGCCGTGGCTGAGCTGGAGGTCGGCTAACTCCTTGGGACTAGAGCAAGGCCAGTCCAGCAGGTGTCTGGCTCTGGTGTTCCTCCCTGTTTATCTCTGAGAGTGTTTCACTTTTGATGTTCTCGGCAAAACAATGAGACCTTGCTCTTTCACCTCCATTGCACGCTTCCCCCATCTTAGTGCGTACAAATAAAGACACAGATCACTGGGCTGTCACTGCCTCTCCATCAGAGAGGTCAGTTCTCACCCAGTCCCAGTTTTCCTCTTAGTATGTGTCTAGTTTTTTATTAATCTCCTGTCGCTCTTTCTCAGGACCCTGCTGGCTGAGTGGTCTCGGCAAAATGACTTGCCCAAAGCTATCATCTTTCTGTTAGATCAGTCCATCATTCAGTCTGAAAATGTGTAACTTTTCCTAGGAAAGAAAGCCCAGAGAACATGATCTAGAAAAGTCAGAACTGTCCAGCATCCTCCTGCCTCAGTCCTAATGGGATTGGAGGATCATTCTTCCAGGAGACACCACAGTAGGACAGGACAGCCAGAGAAAAAGTGGTACTTTGTTTAAGGATTACTATGTCATCATTGTTGAAATCATAGATCTTTGGGGACTCTAATGACATGAAAACTAAAATAGATTTAAGATAAGATTATACATATATAAACCAGGGAAGTGGTGAAGAGTTGCAGGATATTGTGGTCACTTGCAAGAAACTGTCAAAGACACCCAGGTTACCCTCTTCTGCTGGTGAATGGGTCTCTGTCAAATGCAAGCCTATGTTGTAGAACTTCTTATCATTTCTGCGATACATTCATTTTGGGGAATATACAAATTTCAGTAACTATGATTTATTTGCATCAGGTTCTTTTTTAAAGTAAAAAAGAACCACCTTATTGAGATATAATTCACATATCATGTTTTTACCCTTTTAAACATTTCAGTGGCTTCTTTGGTATATTGAGGTGCTTATTTCATTTCCTTTTTAAAATACAGATATCCTTCATTAAACAACCTATCTGCTCAAGGCTGATTGGGCTTATACCAAAGTTCACTGTTCAGACCCACTATTTGGACTTACAACTCACCCTTTTTTTTTTTTTTTGTATAGTTCTTTGAAACCTGTTTATAGAGCCTCAATGTCATTTTTTGGGCAGTATGCTTCGTTTATATAGTGGCGTAATTTGTGCTGATTGTGCTGTAGTTTTATGTTTTGTTATACACTATAGTATTGCAAGTAAAAGTTATGTGATTAAAAGCAAAATCATTAAGTTGGAGTTTCCTCTGACCATTTCTTTGTTCTGAATATTGTAATGTGCACCCTATATAATTCCTCATTTAGTGATCAATTCATTTGACAACTTAGTTGCAGGAATGGAACTTGGTTGTTAAACAAGGAATGTTGGTATATTAGTACACATGTACCATATGAGTATCATAGCTACGTATTTTAGTTGACACATTATTGTATGTATTTATGGGATACAGTGTGATATTTCAGTACACTAACGTGTTACTATCAGATAAGGGTAATTGGTTTAACTGTCACCTCATTTATCATTCATGTTGGAAACATTCAAAGTCCTCTCTAGAAGCTATCTTGAAACATAGCTAATCGTTGTCAACCAGTTACCCTGCTGTGCTATAGGACATTAGAAATTACGTTGCCTGTCTTGCCGTAGGCCTGCACATGTTAGCCAGCCTCTCTCCATGTGTCCCCCATTTCTCAGCCTCTAGAAACTATCACTCTGTCTCCTACTCCTAGAAGATCAACTTGTTTAGCTTCCACATATGAGAAGAAATAGTCGGGTGTGGTGATACACACCTGTAAGCCCAGCACTCAGCTTCAGGGAGGCTGCAGCAGAAAGATTGCCGTGAGTTCGAGGCCAGCCTAGCAAGACCCTACATAGCAAGACCCTATCTCAAAAAAAAAAAAAAAAAAGTCACATATGAGAAGAAACAGTATTTGTCTTTCTGTGTGGGATGCTTATTTCTTAAACTTATAACGACCTCTAATGGTAGGTTTAGTATTCCAAATGTAGAAACTGATGTTACTTGTCAGAAAACAAGGCAAATTTTTTACTTATTTACCTGGCTCCCTTGTGCTCACAGCAGCAATATTTAGAATAGAGAAATGCTGATAACCCATCAAGTATACAACTTTAGAGAAATGACTAATGTCACATTATTTATAGTTATTATTAAGTAATTAAAATGATAGCACTTGAATGATATATATCTGCAATATTAAAGAAAAAACAAAAATATTTAAGTATATACTAATTACAGATATAGGAAAGCAAATCTATATGCTCTTACAAGTATAAGTCACAGTTGTAGAATAAAACGTTTTAGGTTGTTTATTCTGTAAAGTTGCTCAAGTGAGACAAAACACAATATACTACTTGATTAATAAGACAAATTAACAATTGTCAACCTAACCAAAGGCAACCAAACTACAGGCTTCCTGGAGTCACAAATCTTGCTGCTGGTCTTGTTGGGTTCATCAGTGAAGCAGTTTTAGATCTCAGGGACCTCCGCTGACCACTACAGCCCCTGGCATTGTCTTTCTCCTCCTGCTACCCTTAAGGTCGTCCATTCGTTAGGGCAGAAAGAACCTGTTAGCATAGACATGTTCTCTAGGCAGTTAAGAACCACTCTCCTGTGGGTACATTCACAGTGTTTTGGACACTTTCCTATATTCTTCCACCCCTTCTTTCATAGACTCTTTCACAGATTCTGAACTCAGATATGTTCTTCACTTTTTGGCCTTCTTTCTTTTTTTTTTTTTTTTCGCGGCACCACGGATTGAACTCACAACCTTGCACCTGCCAGGGCAGGCACTTAAGCCACTGAGCCAAACTCCCAGCCCTAGTTTTTTGAGGCAGGGTCGCACTATGTAACTCAGGCCAATCTTGCGCTCGCGTTGTAACCCAAGCCGGCCTCGAACTCACAACGTTCCTCTTACCTCAGTTGGCCTTCTTTCTAATTCCCATTGGTCTGCACAAGCTTTGCTGCATCCTATCTTAATAGTTTAAAGAATAGTGTATTGAGGGGCAAATCATAGGAAAAGAACCTGGGTGGAGATACCTGCATGTTAACCAGTTTGAAGTAGACCCCTTCTTTCCTCATCAGCTCGCTGTGGCTTCCTTGCTCCACAATGACTCCATCTTCAAAGCCAGCAATGACATCGGCGTTGCGGACTGTCGACAGCCGGTGGGCTATCACAATGGTGGTCCGGCCTTTTCGGGCCTGACACGGAGAAGGACAGCATTAAGGGTGTGGGACCAACACACTGTGCATGAGCACACGTATCTGAACCCTCGCATGCACACTGTTCGTGCTAGAAAGAGAGTAACTTGCACTCCAAATCTCTGTGAGTAGGGTGCAAACATCACTCTTCTACTAAAGATTGAAAGAAATAATGCAGTATTTCTATTTTAGTCCTGACACTAAAATAAATCCAGATGAATCAACCATGTTTAAGTAAATGTAAAAGAGCAAAACAATAAAAGAGGGGGAGGCTAGAACATAGCTCACTTGGACAATATTTGAACTGTTCTTTGATTTGTAGCATGCCAGCCTCACACAGTACCCCCAAATATTTAATCACTTAATTCATACATACACTAATTACTTTTGTGATTTTCTGCTTTAAGTCTCATGTGTTTTATATTTTGACTCCTTAATACAGTAGTATGATGATGTACATGAAAGCAATATAAATCAGTGTGAAACTTTGAAAGAAATAATTATTGTCTCAACAATCATTAAATTAAATGATATAAGATGAAGCAAAATATTGTCTGATAAATGTGGAAGCATGGATTAACTACACTGTAAGACATAGAAGGCAGTTGTGTTTACCTAGATTCAAATATAAAGTTTTCTGGGAAAATAAGGTCCATATCTTGTCTCTAAAATTACAACAAGTACTTTTAGATTCTTTTAAGGAAATTGCATATGCATCAGTAAACATTTTTAAGTGACACATATATGATAATTTTGTATTGGAACGTGCTCACCAGTGTCACCTGACTGGAGTATGCACTGTGCTATTACAACAACTGGCATCAGCCGTGACCCCGAGACTGCACCAGGTAAGGCTCTTCCTGCGAAGCTTCAGTCTCATAAAGATGCTTGTGAGAGATTTAAAAGTGTCTGAGGAGGACATCTGAGCTCAAATGATCTCCTTAAAATCTGCTTGAATGATCTCCTTAAAATGTATTGCTTATTTCAAACATGCAAAGTGAATTTTATTTCCAGAAAAGCATCCAATCACCTTCATGGATAAAGATTATGTTCCTGCTTGTAAGCAAGGTATTTTAACTGTTTTCAGCTGGACCAATGTCAAGGTAACTGGATTTTTTCTTTGTGTGTTTGTACGTATTTTGTATAAATTAAATATTTATTTCCTACTAATTTAGTGAAATTAATGTAACCACAAAGAAAATAATTTAAATTTCTAAATAGATTACAAAGAAACAGTATGCCAGCATTAAAATGTATGTCATTGAAAAATACTTGGACAGTTTTAACCACTTTCCTATTAATTTCTTTGCATATTTTAGCACAATTACATTTGAACAAAGCCAGCCTGTGTTCAAGAAAAGATCAAGCTGAGTGGTTCATTGGAGGACCTGGGTCTGGGCTCTGCCCAGCAGCCTCTACAAGCCAGAGCCACAGACCATGCAACTCAATGAAAAGGAGGATCCAGAGAGCCCATGAGACAGCTTCATCTGCCCTTAGTGTTTTGTTTGTCTTATGCTTAATCTGCCCTTTGGTTTGCGAGCATCCACAAGGATCTGCAATGAAGTTTGGGTTTGCAGCTCTCTCGGGCGCTCAGAGTCCACTGACCTTGTCCAGGGCCGCCTGAACCTCGGCCTCACTCTCTGTGTCCAGGGCTGACGTGGCCTCGTCCAGCAGCAGGATCTTGGGGTTGCGAACCAGGGCACGTGCAATGGCAATTCTCTGCTTCTGTCCACCACTCAGCTGTGCCCCTCTCTCTCCAACCAGGGTGTCAAATTTCTGCAACAGAAAACAAAATAAAAGGCGGAAGAGCTCTGGAGATATTTTTAAATAGAAAAAGAAATACACAAACTCAACTTGGAGCTTAATTTCAACTATCATAATGTATCATAAATCATTATAAAATAAATGAGCACCGACTTATAAAAAACTACTAACAGATACTTTGTTTACAATTTCACATTATCTATCTACCAGAATATGTTCCTTAAACCTCTGCTTAAATTCAAGGATTTATCTGGCCAAATTGGACAACCTCGCATCTCAAGCATTAGCTTAAACTTTGAAGCCAGTGCCATGGGATAGAATTCTGATTTCAAGGAAGACTAATTGTTAGAGCCTTTACCTGTGGTAATTTCATGATAAACTCATAGGCATTGGCTTCTTTGACAGCTCTCTTGATCTCATCCATGGTGACATTTCCACGGCCATAGCGGATGTTTTCAGCAATTGTGGTAGAAAAGAGCACTGGCTCCTGACTCACCACTCCAATCATTTCTCTCAGATGTCTCACATTAAAGTTCCTGATATCCTGGCCATCAATGCTGATCTGAAGGAAAATATTTTGTGGTGAATATTTAAACCATCTGATAGCTAAAGTAGCAGGACTCTTTATTACAGAAAATCTTAGCTAGTATTGAACTTAGTTCACTAGCTAGAAATAGTTATTGAAAATAAATGACAATAAGCAAGAATAAAAATTAAAAGTTGTTATGGTGTTCTGATATTTATTTTCTTACACATAGTTTTATTTTGGAGAATTGTTCTCCATAAACTCTTTTGAGTTATGTATTTGTTGATTTGGTTTTTGTGGTGCTGGAGTTTATGTTGCCTACACAAGTGCTCTACCACTGAGGCCACATTCCCAGTTATATTTTTGCTGTTCCATTATTTTTACTTATAGATTCCAAATTTAAATAAAAATTTCCACTTGCCTACCTAGTCTGCGTATCATTTTAATTTCATTACGGTATTTTCTTTCTTCTTTCTTTTTCTCATTATGGTATTTTCAACATGCCTTAACCTACTTCAGTGTTTCCTACTTTTTGAATTTGTTTCCTTCTAAAATCATTGTAGTTATCTTATATATACATATATACAGATTTATATCTTTTTCTTTTCCTTTCCCTCTTTCCCCCTTTTCCCTTCCCATTTACTTTTGCTCTTCAAGCTGATTTTTATCCTTACATAATATTTATTATAGATTTTGGATCATATATACTTTTTCAGTTTCTTATGCTAGGGAGACAATACGGTATTTACACATGTGGGTTTGATTTATCTCACTTATGAGGATGGTCTCAAGTTGTGTCCATTTTCTTATAGAAGTCTCAATGCAATCTTTCTTGATAGCTGAGTAGTACTCCATTGTATAAAAATACCACATCTTTTTTATCCATTCTTTGATTGATGGACACTTGGATTGTTTCCAAGATCTGGCTATATGTATATGTAAGATAACTAAAATGAACATACTGCTGAATGTATTAGTTATTGAGAAAGAACAGTTAATACTCATATGATTAGATCAATTTTACATGTCTATATCTGTTAATGTAAACAACCATTTTGAAGGTAACGATATGCAATAATGCAACCATTGTCAAGTTTCTGTCATCCTGTTTTGCAAATCTGTAATGTTACTGTTGTGCATTTACTCTAGTCGTTTGTGGTCTCTTTTGCTTTTTGTCTTTCTTATATGTGTCTTTTTTTCTCCTAAATAAAAAACATTTAAAAATAAAATAAAATAAAATCATTGTAAAAGAAGAGGATTACTGAATCGAGTAGGATTTATTTTTCTCATTGGATAACAATTGCTTATCTACAAAGACGTGTTTGCTGGTCATTTATTGCTTGTTGACTTAAGGCTGAACAAACAATGCCTAAAATATTTTAATAATTTATATTGTCATCAGGAATATATAAATACATCTGATTCATTGTAATTTACTAACACTCGGTTTTATTATACTAATTTGGTTTTTTTCTAATTTTTTATCTCTATTTTCATTTGTATCTATTTTCAAGTGAAGCTAATCATTTCTTGAAACATTTTACAAATTTGTATTTATTCTCAAAATATTTACAAGGTCATATTTTATAGTGAGCAGATTGCCTTCATAGATTCACATTAAACATTAATTTCAAATATTAAACACAATTTGTATATCATAAATTTTTTGCTCCAATTTATTACTTTCTTTTATTTCAGTTTTTTAAAAATTTATATTGTGAAGGCATTTAAGGAGAGGCTGAAGTAATCAACAATACCACTGGATATTTTTTCTAATTTTTCCAAGGTAAGAAAAGTGTTAACCATAAAGTGAACGGTGAATATTTTTGAGTTACAAAATTTCTGAAGATTTTCTTTTTCTGCTGTTGTGTATTTTATAAAAATAATACATATGTATCATTCAGTTAATTTAAAAACAGGACATTTTTAGATCACTTATCTTCAATGGTTAGTATTTTACCAGGTACTTTCTCAAAATAAAGAAAAATATTTACTGGAGGTAAACTAAAGTTTACTTTAGTACATGAGGATGGTCTCTGTTCCTGCATCATAATGTCAGGTTTTTCCAAGAATACTTAATTTTGTTAAATTAATTAAATAAATAATGTCACCTATCTAGAAAAATTTGTATTCATCCCCATGGTCTCTGTTCTACCTTAATGCCTTATTTGTGGTCTCTAAAGTTTCTTTTTACTTCATAATCTTCTGTTTCATAATTGTTGAGTGACATTTTAATATCATATGAATTCAATGTCCTTAACTTGGAAGAACTGAGGAAATTTTGGCTATAGACTAGACTTGTACTGCATTAATGTCAATTTACTGGTTTTAATAGTTATTTTGTGTTTATATATGACAGTGTCCTTAGGAAATGTATTCTGAACCAATGAGTATGTAATAAAGCAAGTGGGTCAATTATAAACAATGGGTATATCTAGGTGAACAGTATAGGCGCATTCCCTGCCCTTGATTTTTCGTAAGTTTGAATTTATAAGAAAAATTTTAAAAGACAAAATGTGAACCTCAAGCTGTGAAGGCCCCCTTGTACTTGTCATTTAAGACGTCCTCCCACTTTCCCCTTTACTCCAAAGCTCCGGGGCTCCAGCGTTTGTGCTGGACTTGTTGCTGCTCTGGGACACCAGGTGCCCGGGTGAGCAGCTGGCCACACTTGCTGCATGGGCTGTGTCTGGCCAACCCAGGACCTGGGGAGCTGGTCCTCAGTGGGATGACTTCTGTCCCAAAGTCAGTCTGGCTTCTGTCTGCCCACTGAATGAATATCTCAGTCCAAGGTGCTGCTCAAAAGATGGCTTGCTATGTGGCAGCTCCTTTACTAAGTTTGTTACTCCAAGTCACTCACCGTGCCCTGCGTGGGGTCATAGAGCCTCTGCACCAGCTGCACAGCCGTGCTCTTCCCACAGCCACTGCTCCCGACCAGGGCCACTGTCTGGCCACTCTGCACCTGCAGGCTGAGCCCCTTCAGGATCTGCAAGGATAATGATCACATCTCACCACAAAGCCCAAATAACTCAATTCAACTTGAAACTTGAAACAAAATGTATCATGTAAGGGCTTGAACACCCAAAGGTAAAAGTGCATTAAATATTATAGAAGAGACCATTTATTAATTGCAGTGCTGAGGACTGAACCCAGGGCAGCCTGCACACTGAGCTGCATCCCAGCACTTTCTAAATTTATGTTTTAGAAACAGGGTCTCCCTAAGTCAATATATTGCCCAAGCTGGGCTTGAATTTGCCATCTTTCTGGCTTGGCCTCACAGTGTTTTGGGAGTACAGGCCTGTGCACTTCCACATCCCAGACTGTATTGTTTACGAGGATTAAACAATTAACATGAGTCAGGAATTCTCACAAACATTTCTTACAGTACCTTCACATTGGCTCGAGACGGATAAGAAAAATGAACATCACTGAACTCCAAATTTCCTTTGATGTGGTCTGGTTTGTGCCCTCTCTCTGAAAAACTGTCAATTTTAGGATTCTAAATAAAACAGAATGCAATGACTGTTTTGTCACAGAATAAATAATTACATTTTTAAGAAATATGATTGCGCAAATTGTACAGTGTCCCTCACCTGAGACAGAACTTGGTGCATTCTGTGTGCATGTGTGCACGTGTGTGCGTCTGTGTGCATGGGTGCACGTGTGCACATGGGTGTGCATGCATGTGTATGTGTGCAGGTGCACATTCATGTGCATGGGTGCTCAAGCGTGTGCCTGTCTGTGTATGCCGGCAGATGTGCATGTGCACACGTGCGCATGTGTGTGTGTGTGTGTGCTGTATAAGGAGACGTTCCTTTTCAGTAAACAGGCTTTTCATGAAGAGTGTGTAGAAAATATTCATTTCATTTCATTCCATATTTCATTTTAAGTGTTTGGCATATCTTCATAAATTTTCTAAATAGTTAGATATGCATATCTATACAACTGCAATAACAAAAACATACTATAGTTGATAAGGCTAGGTATTTCAACATTTAGTGAAAATTGATTTATTCCTAAATAGTAAATGTAATGAATTAAGTTGAGAAAATTGACTGAATGATTATCACAACATTATTTGGGAACCAGAACTTTCAATATATTCAGAAGCTGAGCGATTTTCATTTGACTTGGAATGAAACAAGAGACATTACTGAAATTGAAATATTCTTTTTTTTTTTTTTGTGGCACCTGAGTTCAAACACACAAGCTCATGCCTGCCAGGCAGGTGCTTAAGCCACTGAGCCAAACTCCTGGTGCTAGTGTTTTTGAGACGGGGTCGCACTGTGTAGTTTAGGCTGACCTTGTGCTCACGTTATAGCCCAAGCCAGCCTCGAACTCAGAATGCTTCTCCTACCTCAGCCTCTTGAGTGCTGGGATTAAACGCATGTGCCACCACACCCGGCTCTGAAATACCAAATTTTCATTATCTGTTTTGCATTTTGTTTGTGTAAGTGCAGATATAAAGGTATGGCAAAATATTTTCTTTTTCACTGTAGTCAGTTCAACTTATTCAATACAGAATATAGCTGATTCAGAATCATAAAAATGCAGTGATAATATTTAGGTTGCAACTCACAGGAAAACATAATGTCAGTTTTGATCTTACCAATAACTTATCTATCCCCAATCCTACATAGAAACCATAACATTTTCAATAGCTAAAATGTGAAGAGATAAAGAAATGTAGGAAGAGAAATATCCTTGCTCTCTCTAATAATGACACACTATAGCAGGGGTGTTTGTACAACACAGGATTATTTTTATTATAGTATCTAAAGTAAAACTTTTGAAACAGTAAGAGGCATTTTGCTTCATTCATTACTATGAGGAGGTCCTTAATTTTATGTTACTAAATTCCACTGACCAGCTTGCATCTAGATGTCCCCCATGGTCTGGTGCCGTCAGAGATGGCTGCATCTAGAGTATGTGATGCAGAGATCCAGGGTGTGTGATTATTTAAGTAGTCCACTGGTTGGCCTAGTTTTGGGTAGGGTTAAGAGTGCCCCACCCTGCGTGGAGTGCTACCCACCCCAAGGGTGTGTAGCCTGGATAATATAAGGGACAGAAAGATGGTCATGGCTTGCAGCTTGCTGCTTTACTGCGTTGCTGTCTTCTCCTCTGAACTGTTTCTCCTCTATGATGCCCCTCTGAATGTGCCACCCTGCCTTGGAACAAGCCAGTTATAGACTGAAACCCCTACAAACTGTGAACTAAATATACTTTTCCTCCTTTAACTTTAGGTGTCAGATATTTTGTCTCGGCATCAAGAAAAGTAACTAAGACAGCAGTCAACATAACTTACTCTATATAGTTGATTAAAAAAGGTCACCTAAAACCAGACTGAATGATCCCAGTTTCAGCATTAAATTTACAGATGACTCACACTGTCAATAATTCCAAAGATCACATATGCTGCTCCTCTTGCATTGGCAAAAGCATCAATACAGGGAGCAGCCTGACCAACGCTGAATGCTCCAATGAGGATAGAAAAAAAGACCTGTGCAGAAGAACATGAGGAAAAGTGAGGTCCCTTCCCACATACATTGTTATTTAAATGATTATTTGTATGAAACACACCACATGAAATGTTGACTTTATGTTTTAGGAAATTTTTAGTAATTTTTATACTTTATTTAGATATAATATTTGTACATCTTTATGGGGTACATTATACTTTGATATATGTATGTAATGTGTAATGATAAAACCAGGATAATAGGCTCTTAAAATTAAAATGAAAAAATAAACTAAAGTTTTTAGTACAGAGCAAAATTTACAACATTAATACAACATTTTATTGCCCAAGTGGGTTTCTCCAATCTCAAAAATAATTTTTCTTATCTAATTTGTCAAACTGTCTGTTGCTCTTCTCCTGAATGTGTGGTCAGAAAAAGCTTTCCA
Organism: Dasyprocta punctata; assembly: GCA_004363535.1. Lineage (NCBI taxonomy): Eukaryota > Metazoa > Chordata > Mammalia > Rodentia > Dasyproctidae > Dasyprocta > Dasyprocta punctata. Next base: position 62,348 of record RJWM01006443.1, read on the forward strand.
ACCTATTTTGTTAGCTCTGCCACTAGAGAGAAATAGTTTTCTCATCAGTGTTATTACTCAGGATTGTACGACTTTCTATTACTATGTGTAGAATTCACAGAGTGTTGACTATGAAACATGGTAGATTTGGCTGTAGAGAATTTTCCTTATAAAGCACCATTATAAATTGTATAGATGGACAGATAGATAGATAAAGATTTTAAAATTAGAAAAAGAATTTCCCACTTATAAAACAGCAACTTGTTCCCATGTGCACAGGTCACATTGTCAATCTGTCCTACAGCACACGAAATGATACATTTCCCTTCATGTCTTTCTCACTAGGAAAATAAACTGAGATGGAAAAGCCCAGAATGTAGCTTTAGGAATCAAATTAATGACATGTTCAAGTGAGAAGAAGAAACAATACTGTGTTCTTTTTCGGCATAGTGAAACCTCTACATATAACGTAGCTCTTCTCCAAGCACAGTGATATTCATGGATCATAACCCAGGCATCACTCAAATATCTACCACCATCTGCACGACGGACAAAGAGAAAGTCTCTGCCAAAATAAATGTTCTGAAGTTAAAGTAATAAAAGCCTTGGCCTGTCTGCAGCTGCAGTGAACAGTTGCCCCTCAGCCATGTCACTCTGCCTGGCAGCCTGCTGAGCATGGACTGAAACCATCACAAACCGATTCTATATATTCCCAAACATGCAATAGAAGAGAAAGGAGAGCCACCATCAGGGACACTTCCTGCCAGCTAGCAGTGAGGGTCAGGAGAAGCAGCAGCCAGTCCCCAAAGAAGCAGAAACCACCCCAGCCACCATCAGGGATACTTCCTGCCAGTATCCAGTGCAGGCCAGGAGAAGCAGAAGCCAGCCCTGCCCTCACGCACACACTGACTGCCATCAGGGAGTGGCCTTCAGGTAGCCAGCTCAGGCTAGGAATAGTGGGAGCCAGTCCTGCACCAGTACACCCACTGACCACCACCCGGTACTCATAGTCAGCACTGGCCAGGAGAACCAGTCAGTCATGCCTCAGAGAAATTATAGCCAACATGGAAAGTGCCTGGGATGCCACAACCAGCTTGTCTGGAAGAATCCAGGGAAATATCAAGATGAAGAAGCAAAAGGCTATCTCTGGCCTCCAACCCATGCAGAGCAAGTCCAGGAGATGTAAATATGGAAGAGATTTGAAGTCACACACTTGAAGTTTCTGAAATGATGGCAACTGAATTAAAGAAATAACATTATGAGGCTATGAAAGAAATTAGATCAGAAACACTATCTCAGGTAAAAGAAGAAATGAAAAAACATAAAAGAATTGCTGAGCATGTCTAAAGAAGACACAGATAAAAAAATATGTCTGACAGGTGTAAGGTTGTGAGTTTGATCCCCAGTACCAAAAAAGAAAAAAAAAAAAAAAAAAAAAAAAAAAAAAAAAAAAAAAAAAAAAAAAAAAAAAAAAAAAAAAAAAAAAAAAAAAAAAAAAAAAAAAAAAAAAAAAAAAAAAAAAAAAAAAAAAAAAAAAAAAAAAAAGGAGCATAGGAAAATGAGGGAAACCTTGAATGAACAATGTAAGAAAGATTTAGAATGCATGAAATAGATTCAAAGAGATATCCAGGAAATTAAAAACTCCATTGAAAGCAGGCAAAACAGCTTGAAAGAAACTGAAGATAGACTTTCAGGCCTTGAAGACAGGTTTGCAGTTAACGATCACAAAAGGACAGATCTATTAAAAATAACAAGGAACCAAGAAATAACAATTCAATGGCTGCAAGATGATGCAAAGAAAAATAATTTAAGAATAATAGGTGTCAGCAAAACAGCAGAATTAACACAAATGAAATAAAAAGACTACTTACAGAAGTAATAGCAGAAAACTTCCCAAGCATGGAAAAAGGACCTGACATACAGATATGTGAGGCATCTAGAACTCCAGCCAGTCATAACCAAAATAAATCTACACCCAGATATATAATAATCAAGATCCCAGACATTTAGCACAAGAACAGAATATTAAAAACTGTTAGAGAAAAGAAACAGATCACCTATAAAGGAAAACCAGTCAGAATCAACACAAACCATCAAGTCAAGAAGAGGTTGGAGTGAAGTATTTCAAGTCCTGAAAAGAAAAAAAAAAACTTCCAACCCAGATTGATGTAGCTGCAAAACTGTCTTTCAAAAATAATGGAGAAACAAGATACTTCCATAATAAAGAACAACTGAAGGAATTCATAACCACCAAGCCAACCCTACAAAGAATACTGAAGGACATTCTATGGCATTTTTTTTTTTTTTTGAGTACTGGGGATTGAACTGCTGACCTCATGCTTGCAAGGCAGATGCTTGTGCTGCTGAACTGCATCCCCAGTTTCTGAAGAACATTCCAGAGAGATAAAAATGACCATGATTTCAGGAACAGTGGCAGAGGGATATTGCTAAGCAGGGCAAGCAATTGAATGGAGAGGAAAAGTAGGGAGCCAATGGCAGGAAAATAGCAAGGCAGAGATGAGCCAGTGCATGTTGGCCATAACCGTTAATGTAGATGACCTCAATTCACCAATAAAAAGAAATACAGGCAGAGTGGATCAGGAGACAGGATCTGTCAATGTGCTTTAAACAAAAAACACATTTAACATGAAAGGAAATTCATAGACTGAAAGTCAAAGGAGAGAACAATGCTCCATGTGACAGGGAACCAGAAAAAAGCAGGGTAAGCTTGCCCATCAACTGCAGAATGAATAAGAAAGATATAACATTTTTATACAATGGAAAGCTACTCAGCTATAAAGAAAGATAACCTTGAGGCTCTTGTAGGTAAATGGATGCAATTTGAGATCATGCTCATGGGTGAAATGATTCGGACTCACATGGGTGAACATCATGTTGTCTTCCTAGCATAAAAAACTAAAGGAGTTAGTGGCATACAAAACGCACAATAGATATTGTGAAAGTGAAAGGGGAGGAAAGGTCTAAAAAGGGAAGGAGGTAGTCATTGTCAATTTCATATTATCTTGTTTTGAAGCCCTGCATTGTTTTCATTGCTCTGTTTTGTTTGATTTTATTATATCTGATGGTATGGGCAGCTATTTCAAAGATAACAAAACATATTACAGTAGTCATTGTTGATTTCCTATTGTCTTGTTTCAAAGCCCTATATTGCTTTCATTGTTTTGTTTTGATTGATTTTATTCTATTTTGTTTTGTTTGATTTTTATTATGTCTGGTGATATAGGTGACTACTTTGAAGATAACAAGAGGCATTATAATAGCCATTATTGATTTCCTGCTATCTTGCTTTGAAGTCCTGTATCACATTCACTGTTTTGTTTTGATTGACTCTATTCTGTTTTATTTGGTTTGGTTTTATTCTCTTCAAAATGAGTAAAATAAAATAAAATTTAAATTAAAATAAAAGCCCTGGCCTGTGTATGCAGAACTTTGCTTCATTGTTGATATTACTCTCATCCTATAGGATAGATGTCCACATCCACATGACACAAACAGAAATGAAGAGGACAAACTCATTACAAAAGGTAAGGGTGAGGGGACTTCCCTTCAACAGTAAAGAAAAGCAGAGAACTCCAAACTGATGCCCAAGAGGAAGTGAAAGTAGACTCTGTAATTATGAAAGCTCTTCCAGATGAACAACCTCAATTCCTTAATGAAGGTTCAACATACCACTGTAAGAAGTGTTTTGAAAATGTCAACTTTCATAGTGACTCTCAGTCATTACCACAGGGCCAAATTATGCTCAGACATGGAAGGGAAGGTTTTAAAATATTTCTATCTAAACAGCTACATGCTGCTCTGTTTGTCAGCCACATAGAAAGATAGTCATAAAATATTGTCATTGTATTAAAAAGGGGCACACACTGTATTCTCAGTTTGGAAAGAAAAAAATGTTTGCATAGATATAAAATGATCTGGAAGATATATACCCATCATAACAAATATATACAGGTTATTAGGGCATAATTATTTTAGTTTTAAAAGTTGTACATTCTAACTCTTAGTATAATTAGTATATATTATTTTTCAGTCATGAAATAAAGCTACCAATATCTTCATTTTCAAACCAAAAGATGGACTTCTCTTCATACAACTTTCCTTCTTATGTTTCAGATAACTGATATTTTATATTAAGTACATCTAATGTTCCCTTGTACCTGCCCTGTCTTTATTAATGTTTACTTTCACATACAGTGAAACTGAGCAGCAGAAAGAGGATGATTCCAACACATTTATTCCTTATTGTTGTTTCCTTTTGGTATGTCACATGTGTCTATCAAATGGTTTCATTGCATGCTGCTGTCTTGTCCCCACTACATATTTTTGAAAGCCTTTGGCCCGCAGAGCAAAGATTCATCCCAAAACAAAAACCTATTATCATGGCTCCTTCTTCCAAAAGGAAGAATGGAAAAGAACAGAAAAGATAGATGCAGAAACAAGGTTTCATTCTTCATAAACAGTAGGAAAATTACTTACTGTCATTGCATTTCCAATAGTATATTCCTTTGATATAACCAGTGTGGATCCGTACCAGAAGGCCAGTGCATATGATGCATATATTAACAGGAAGGCAATGCCCATGGAAAGGCTTGCAGAAATCGATTTTTTAATTCCAATCTTTTTGGCATTTTCTAAATGTTTCTGATACCTACCAGAAAATTAGGGAAAAAATGTCACAATAAAAACAACTTATAATAAAAGCCATATTCATTTCCTGTATAGTTGGAGCCATCAAAGTAACCCACAGTGAGAACCAGCACACTGGAAATTACCCAGCTCAGATCGATGAGCATCACACTAGAGCCAGCCTCTCTTTCTTGGCCAGGACCCCTCTCCCGTGGTCCCTACCAGGCCAACTGATGTTCGGGTGGCTGTTTCAGATTAAATTCTTGCCCCTTCAATATGAAGAAAGAGGTTACTCATCACCTTTATGGCCAGCATCAAAAATCAGCATGAAGTTAGCAGAAAACCAAGACAACCGATATTGGCACCAAGATGTAAATACGATTCTGAACTCTTACGGAGTCAGATTCTTATTTCAGGCCAGTTTCTTTTCTATAGAAAAGAAAATCATCCCTCCATTGCCCTACTGGGTAAAGAACAGAAGTCTTACAAGTTTCGTATATCAGCCTGGGCTTCTCACTATTTTTCCTTTTATAAAATCCAGCTGCTCTTCAGCTGTAAAGCTAGGCATACGGTTATAAAGTCACCACTATATGGGATATGCACTCTTTCTCAACATTTCTGTTTTAGTTTCATCACCTAAGAATGGAGTTAATGATAAAGCTAAGTTAAAGAATTGCTACACTGACAGATAATTATAAAAAATAGTTAGAATAGTGCCCAGTATATTGCTGGCAATTCCCATTACTATTATCTTGTTGGAATTTAATCTCAACTTGAATTTTGCTCATTCTATTTCTATATTATTTTTGAATAGTAATTCTAATTCATATCATCATCTTCTACAATTTGATAAAATGGTACAAGTATATAGAATGATTCTATAAAATTATAATGTTTTTACATCAAGTCGAATTAAATCTACTCTTCAATGTGAGATCCAGAGTGTGTAAAATTGAATTTTGGCTTCCAATAGATCTATGCTGAAACTAGGGGTGGGAAATCACACACTTAGTATTTCCTTCCTAAAAAAAACAGACCAACCAACCAACCAAACAAACACACAAACAAACAAAAACAGTGATACCACTTTTTTTTAGTTCAACCAAATAAGGCGTGGGAATTTATTAGTTTTTTAAAAATGCACACTGCCCCTGAACAAGCCTCCCTTATAACTCACAACACCCGTGCGTCACAGGATTCCCTGCTCTGGGCACTCCCTCCTCCAGCCAGGTTAGGCCAGTCCATCACAGGGACTGCAGGGGTGCCAAGCCCGAGGTGTGCGCAGCAGCTCTGCATCCGTACCCGTGGGACACAGCTCTGGAGGCTGTGGACACACTGTCATTACCTTGCTAGGGTGACTCCCTGACTAGCTAATGAGGCCCACCTGAGGGCAAGTGCCGCCTGTGTGTACTACTGTGTACCACAAGCAGCATCCAGAGAGAAAAAGGAAGAGCTTAGAGAACCAGAGATGTGTGTCCTGAGGATAGATTAAGGAACAGAAAAGCAGAAAATAAAATGAAAGGGATTAGGGATCCCTTTGTTTTGAACAGTAGAGTTTTTCTTTCAAAAACTGTGAGTATTGAGGTCTCATACAACAATAAATGAAGATCATCCTTTGCACAGAGTCATACTTCAACTAGGGGTATATTGTTATTTAAAGAAAACATTAAATAATTATTTACATTTAAATCAAGCAGAAGACTTTTCCATGGATGTATGCTTTTCTCCAAACTCTTCACAATGCACACATTAAAAATGTGTATTTCTTTATATATCAATTATATTGCAATAAAAAGGATTTTTAAGCAATTTCTCAGCTTCCTCATTGAGCACAGGGCCACACGCACATAGGCATCTCCAGGGTTGTTTGCCAGGCTGATGCTGGTTCACTGGGGGAGGCCTCTGGGCTGTGACTAGGAGGTCTCTACCTCTTAGGATTCCCTTTCGTATATTTCAGGTCGCAGTCAGAGAGTGAAAACAATTTAACAATTGAACCACAAAATAATTACTGACCTTTGTAATGTTACATATATTTTTAAAATAACATTATTTTAAACACATTTAAAAATATATCAGCCTCTGGGCATCATCAGACTGCCAAAGAAGTCGAGGAACATAAATGGTTGAGAACCCTATGTTAGAGCCTGACCTTAAAAGATAGCCCCCAAGATGGGGACTTCTGTTTTGTGGGGGAAGTGTTAATGTAAGAGAAAGTCTTAAATACATAGCATGATGAATAGTGAAAATGAAAAGGGGTTCTTTGAACTTGTTCTGACCTTTCCAACATTTTGTTCTGGCCTCCAAAAGCTATCACGGTCCTGACAGCTCCCAGGGCCTCTTCGGCCACGGCGCCTGCCTTGGCATACGCAGCCAGCTCCTTGTCACTGAACGCCGAGAGTACCTGCACAGAAGCAAAGCATCAGGACTTGTGTGTGTGGAGTAGGGTCAAAGACAGTCTGGGAAACTCTTAGCCTGATGCTTCTCAGTGAACCCTGTGCGTTACCAAATGCTGAAGTCCCATAACAGATGGCACACAGTGGCCTAGAGCCAGCGGCCACCTCTGCCTTGGTGACAGGCACTCCAAGAGCAGCCAAGAAAAGGAAACCCCGAGTTCTCTACATGGTGTTTTTGGAATTAGTGTCAAACCCACACCTATTATCTATTTTTCAGTTAATTGTAAGGTAAGATAAAATAAAACTTTGCATTTTGAAATTATTCACCATGCATTCTCTCTTAATGTCAAGTTTTAAGTACTATGAAAATAACGCTTTCTCACTTGTTCCTGGGTAGTGCAGTGAATAAGAAGATGGTGAAAAAAAGATGTTTCAAAAGAAAAGTAAATGGAAAATTAAAATAAAAGAGATACAAATAGTTCACTAAGTGAATCATCAATCCCAGAAGGAACAAAAATTGCCAGTAGAATTTCTCTACTCTGAAGTGTTGGCAGTAAGAAAGTAGGTGTATGCATTTCATTGTAAGGCAAAACTGGCGGAATGCCTCATAACCTTGGGGAAAACTCCACAGAACAAAGCCCAACCCTAAACATTTAATTCATGTGCTAATTTGGAGGAATGTTATATTTTAAAACTGTTTTTTCTCAAATGAGGACATAACCATACATGCCATTTAAACTACTATACTAGATTTACCCAAATAAATAGCAATACAAAAAACCCTAAAACTGAGGTTAGAACAGTGACATTCTGAATGATATTAAAAGTCAATTTCCTTATTAAAGTGCCATATTAACAATATCCTTATGCTTACAATTTCCCAAACATTTAACATGGATTTGTACGAGTACTGGAATTCTGGATATTAAAATAACTCTGCCTGCACATGAGGTAAATACACATGAAGATGCCCAGATGTCACAGACCTTTGCCCAGACAGCGGTAGATAGTCCCAGCACGGGGCTGATGGCCATGACCACCAAGGTGAGCTTCCAGCCTCTGATGAAACCTACTATGAATCCCGCAAAAAACGTGGCCACTGCTTGAAAGAACATTCCAACCTTGTCACCAATTCCTTCACTGATTTTGGAGATGTCACTAAAAAAGATCACACCTAAGTAGTTACAGGCAGAGGTCTTTGGTTAGAAAGGTGAAACAGATATTTCACAAACACATACACAACACATAAAACATGCTCATACTACTTCCAGCCTCTTTCAGCATTTAGCCTCCTGAATGATATTTTTCCCACCTAAATACTGCACAAAGGAAAAATTCAGGATTAGTTCATGCTTCTAAGAAGTTATAACTAAAGTTGATACTACTAAGCTAACTAATCCTATCAGAGGAGCATTGACTTCTTGAACTCATGAATCAATTTGTTTAAAAGCAGAAATTAGGAAAGGTGTTGCAAGAATAACAGGGAACAATCATCTGGAAGTATTATTTCTTATTACAATTTGAGCATCCCCTATCTAAAAACTAAAATCTGAAATGTTCTAAAATCTGAAAGGTTTTGAGCACTAAGTTTCAGATTTTGGAGCATTTCCGACTTTTAGATTAAGAACGTTCCACTTGTATAAAGTCTATACAAGTATTCTAAAATTCGAAAAACTCCCAAATTGGAGCCACCTCTGCTTCTATGCTTGTCAGAGAAGGCCTCTTTGGCCTCTTTGGGGAAGCAACAAGGAAGAGTTCCCTGCCTCTGCCCTGCTCCCACTCTCACAGAACCCAGGGTGATCCTCTAGAATTGTGAGTCTGATCATGACGCCCCAGATCAAAACCTTCCAGACTGACTGCCAGCCTTCTCAGAGCAAAGGATCAAGTCCTTCCCAGTGCCTACAAGGTCTATGTGCCTTGGTCTCCATTCCTGTTTCAACCTCATCAGCTCACCATGCTCTTGCCAGAAATCCCAGTCAGGAAAGTTTACATTCTCCCTCCCCACTGCAACTGTAAGTACCCAAAGTAGAGATGTCTGCTGTGTTCCCTGACATATCCCAAAACCCTAGAATGGTGCTCGGCATGGAACAGGCCCTCAGATGTTTGCTGAGTAAGATCCAACACCCACTAAGGCAAGCCTTTTGGTGAATTAACGCAATCATTCATTCACCCACTCAGCTGTCTTTACTGAATGGCTTAGCACCTGTCAGGTGTGTGTGTGTGTGACCACTGAGAGAAAGAAACATGGTTAAGATGTGCACTGGATCCCGAATAAAACCTATGAGCAAGAAACCAAACGTATGGAAGAAACACAGTGGCACACGCTATAGAATTTCTAGGAGTGACTGTCAGATGCTCTATCTCCAACTTAAGAAAATCACTTAGTCTAGTAATTTTTTTGCTTAAAATAACATCCTGAAAATTTTTCATAGTTCTCCCTTTCGTCATGAAAGTGTGACATTAACAATACACTTACTCTGTTAGCCGTGTATTGAGTTCAGCGATGTTGTTGATGTCAAACCAGCCTATTTCCTGTTGCAGAATAGCATGAAAAAACTTTTGTCTGATTTTCTTAATCTGTCGGCCAGCTGCCAAAGTCCAAAATGAAACCTGTATATAGGCAGCAACCAGAACTCCAGCACCTAATCCTGAGTAATAATAGGCATATCTGGAAAATAATTAGAGAGGCTTTTTCAAATAGTTACCGCTTATCCATCTCTTTCAGGAGAAATTTTCAGCATTGGAAATTAATCAATTTACTAAACTGATCACAAAGACTGTGCAGGACATTATGCAAATATACATTTAAAAGGTTTTTTTTTTTCTTCTTAAATGGCAAGAAGATGAACTTCAGAATGGAAAATCTATCTACTTGAACTATCATCCAATGAAAACAGATAAATTGTGGTTAATTGCAAAAAGGGTGATAATTAACGGTATATTTTTAACTGATGACAATTTTAAAGGGCGATTTAACTTCTCTTCCAAAACTGTATCTTAGGCTCACCTGTCTTATTGTACTGACAAAGTTCACTACTGTGTACATGCTGCAAATACAGGAATAAATAGAACAAACCGAATAGCTCTTTGTGTAAGTTTTTCAGTATCATACAGAGAACAGAACACCTCTTCTTATCTGACAGACTCTTAAAATATTTTTAAAATAGTATGATAAAAGTCATGAATTCAAACTAATCTGGGTTGAAAGCTTGACCAAATAAATAGAAAATTAGTGTCTTCAAGAGTAATAAATTGTTTCAATAACATTTCAAATACATTTTAATATAATTTTACAAACTGTTTATGGATAGAATCCTTGCAAACCTGAGAGGATGATAGTACTCATTTCAACCAGCAAAATTAACTGAAACGCAGCCATATGAACACGAGGTCACAGGCTCTGAGCCTCTCATTGGGAGGACTGTAGGGGAGAAAAATACCATAAATAACCTTATTGGGTTAATTGGAGAACCTGGAATACAGATGGCAAATCATATAAAAGTATTGTCTCAATATTAAATTTACTAATTTAATTAATAACTGTTCTCTGGCTATGTAAGAAAACATCCTTATGCTTAGAATCCTCTGAAGTAAGGGGGCACAAATGAGCACAGTACGTGACTCTGGAAAGAGTACAGGTGCTCTCTGTGTATTCTTTCAACTCCTTGGTTTGAAACTATTTTCAAATGAAACATTAAAAATAGCACACTATACATAAATATATGTAAATTACCTAGTCATTTCTTCTTCCAAAACTCTGCCTGGATTTAGCTGTGACAATGAAAAATTCACTAAATAAAAACAAAAGAAAACAAAAACATTTTTGAAAGATTGAACTATTAGTAGTCATTGACAGAATTAAAAGGTCTGCTATGAATTTAAATGTAGAAGATTTTATAGGTAAGTTTCCCTAAGGAAAGCTCTCTTTCTTTTCTTTTTGCATATGCAAGTATACTTTCCACCTTGCCTGAGGTACAGGGTTTCACGGGCCCAGGTGGGACACATGAGCACCCAGGCTCTCTCACCCTGGGGGTCTGGGCCTTTGCAACACAGAGGGACTGGGAGCCACAGGGCATGTAGCACAGCAGAAGCAGCTAGAAATGGTCAGAACGGAAACATAAGATTTAAGGAGCCCTTTTTTCTCTGTGCTTAAAATACTTTGCAAATATTTGCTTCTGTACATTTCGGGATTGTATCTGTGTTGGTCTCTTCCTGCTTTGTTATGACATCAGTAAGGGAAAGGACAATCACATCCATTGCCAGGGAGAAATAAAGCCAGGAAGATAACTGAGTCCCTCAAAGATAAATCGGTAGGTCACTAGCCACTGAGTCAAGGCTTGCATGCCTGACTTGTTTAATAGCAGCACTGTATTCTGGTATTTTTAAAGGAGCATTAGTGGAATGAAATATGCTGTCTATTAATTTGTGCTAATTAGAAAAAATGTCAGTGTGCATTTCATGGTTTTCTTGCATTAATAATTGCTATTATTCTATGCTAGGTGCTGTTATGAGCACTTTTAATGCATTAGTTCATTTACTTTTGAAAACAAACCATGAAGTAGGATTATTTTCTATTGTTTTATAGACAATTGCTTTATTATTTAGGTTTTCTATAGAAGAGTAAACCAAGGCAGAGAGAAATAAAGTAACTTATCCATACCCAGAGCTATCAAGTCAGTCCCAGAAGTTTGGCTTACACTCTAACACTATTACACTGATAGATTTGTCTGATAATGACTTGCTTTTATTTTTCTAAAAATATAAAGTGAAAAAATAAAATGAAACAGGCTATACCTACTGCATTCATGAAATAATAAGATAAAAATCACCATACCAGGAAGGTAATCTCCCATTTCTCTGGTCCTAGCAAAAATCTGGTCTATCTTGTTCATTCATCGTGTGTAAATAGCTCAGGGTCATGTTGAGAGCTGTGTATCCTTCTTATCTTTTTCCGAAAGCAGATAAGGTTTAAATTTATTTAAAACTTACCTCAGGATGCATTACCAGGTACGTGGCACTGATTAAGGCACACATTTTTCCTACTGATGCGAAATGTTTCTGACTGACCCTCAACCAGCTATCATGCCTTTGGGGAATCCTAGCCTCTCTCCTTTTCTCAGCAGTTCAGTCAGCTCTGAGCGCTGTCTCCTTCCTGAGTTCTGACACAGGGGACCCTGGACATATGCTTGGAACTGGAGGCCACTAAGTCACTCTTGATCTGCAGTATTTGAAGAACTCATTGTGGGGTTTCCTCCTGATTTAGAAATCAGGTGAAATATTGAATAAAACTTCCTTTCTTTCAACACTTACCTCAAACTTTAAAATTCTCTCCATACCACAATCTGACTCTCTGTTAGGAAATAACATTCTATTGGCATTCCAGATTTGACTCCTTTCTTCCTTAGTCTTAGGGAAAGAACAGTGATCTAATTCCAGGTCAGCCCAGTTTCGGCTGCCTGAACACGGGCAGGACAGGTGTTGGCGGAGGGGCAGGGGCATTCCCAGAAAAGTCAGAGACTCCAGATCTGGAAAGAGCCAGGACTTACCACCTAAGATGTTTCAGCCTCATAAACATTCCCTAATGAGGCATCTGGTTTGGTCGCCTCAAAGTCATTGAGAACCTTAAAAAAATACATATGCCTAGACTCTACCTAAGCATGATTAAACCAGAACCTATGGCTGAGTCTGGAGTATCATATTTGTTAAAGGCCTCCCTGATGACTCTAATGTTACAGGATGAAGAACTCTTACAGCCATTGCAATAACAAAGGAATGAGGAACTCCTGAAGCTGCCTGTTCATTTCAGAGTTCTCATACAATCCATCCATGTGGCAGGTGGAGAAACAGAAGCTTAGATTGGGTGTCACACTTCCAAGTTCTCAGCTAGTTTTCCCCTGATATTTATTGATTTCTTATTATGTTCCAGACCCTTTACATAGATTACCTCATTTAATTCTATTCATAAATCTGTGATCAACTTTCAAAGATGGGAACAGTCAGGGTTAGAGAGGTTGAGTGACTTGCTTAGGGTCACACAGCCATGAATGTAGGATCTGAATGAAAAGTGCATACACTAGGGGTTAGGATTGGGAAATAGAGTCCTCATTGTCATACCTGTGTCTCAAAATGAATTAACACCTGCCTTTCTTGATTCTTTCCAGGATTTCCTTTATCAGACAGGAATATTCAGCACAAAACAAAGAGCCGCTAGTTAGTCCAGGCAGCATGGTACTGCAGACAGTTAGAGTAACCTAGGGCTCAAACACACCTTTCCCCTCAACCACGAAGCAATGCAGGACACACAGGGCACAACAATTTCCCTGCAGAATTTTTCGCATTATTATAGTCACACAGATACGGTATGAAAGATGCCAAGCTCTTGATCCTCTTCAGAGGATCTGTTTTCTTTGACTGTTCCTGAGGTTTTGGATCAAATGTTCAGTGCATAGTTTTGGAGGAAACAGCCTTGTTTTGGAGCAGCTGTTGACAGGGATGGGTTGTGTTCACAATGGATCATTGTCAACCCTCTTGCAATCCAAACCTTTTTCTCTTCTAGTATTCCCTTGTCTTTGGCTTCCACTAAATCTAGTTATGTAAGAACCTAACAATTGTAAAAAACAGACTCTAAGTAAACATCCTCTCTATTGGATGAGCTAGCAGTTTGTTACCCTTGAAATCTCTAAAAGGTTCACTATCATTGAGGGCTGCAGGTAAGTGCCCTATCTGCTTCCAACACCCATGACTTTTACCAGACTCTACAACTCTGGACACATCAAAGAGCATTCTGAGTTTGTAGTGAGTCTCCTTTAAAGACTTCATTTTCTCCAGAGAAGAGAGTGGATATTAGAAATTCATAGCATCTGAGGGACTTACCATTTGAAAGCCTCCAAGATAGCCAACACCCATAATGACAACGTGGTTACAGCAGACCAAAGGTCCTAAACTGAATGTTTAGAATTTGGAAGCTATTGAAACAAAGTTGGCAACTCTCACAAGTTAATCCTTTCAGCAGTCACTCACTCATGCAGTTCCCAGTGAGACCTTGAATTTGGCCCTGGACATAGCACGCAGCATTTGACTGCCATGACCAACTTCAAAGATGTTCGATTGCATAACTAGTCACAAGTAGAAAACAAACTGTTCCAAACTGCAAGCTGTAGAATGATTCTGATGTTAGTGAAAACAAAACAGGATTAAGAAAATGTGTCTAAAAGCAAACTCATCTGTGATAAGTGAATTGTGATGTTTTAATCCTTGACAAACTCATGATTAAAAGTATGTAACTATTTTTAAGTGTACAGTCCAGTAGTACTAAGTGCATTCACACTATTGTGCAACCAATTTTCTAAATGTTTTCATTTTGCAAAATTAAAACTCTATGTCAATTAAACAAGAGCATCCCATTTCCCTCTCCCCCAATTCCTGGTAATCACTACTCTACTATCTGATTCTATAAATTTGACTACTCTAAATACTTCATAAAAATGGAACCTATAGTATTTGCCTTTTTGTTAAACAGTTTATTTTACTTAGCATAATGTTTTATTCTAAGTTTCATTCATGTTGTAGCAAGCATCAGAATTTCCTGTCTTTTTAAGGTTGAATAATATTCCACTGCATGTATAGACCACATTTTGTTTATCCATTCATCCATTAATCTGATTTTTTAAAAAAGTAGAGATCGATTTTTGACTGATGTGTTCCATTGTGGAGATTGTCCTGATATCTATATATATCTTTATATATAAAAATATATGTAGTGTATATATTATGCATAATTAATATGCAACAGATCTAGACCTTAAACAGAGCAAAAAGAAAACAAATAGAAGATTCCTGCTTCTTCCACTTCTTAAAGACTTTTTAAAGGAACCTATCCTGCTCCAACTTCATATTCACAGTGTTTGTGTAAAGGATTTGGGCACTGGTCAAATGTAAGCAATCTATTTAAAACTCCCCAAAACATACTTGTTTGCTCCTAGTGAAAACACAGTTATCTACCCTGAGGGAAGTATACTTGGTCATGATCATGATTAGGATGACAGAAAGACCTGAAATGGATCTGGTCCTAACACTCCCCAGCAGTGTAACTGGACAAGCTGATTATTCTCTTCAAGTCTTCATTTCTTCACATATCACAAGGAATAATGTCACCTATTGCACAATTGTTCTTTTAAGGGTTAGGCAAAATTGCGCATATACTGCACTTAGTATAGGACCTAGCACACAGTAAACTCAATGAAAGGATACTATTGTCAGTTTTAAAATAAAGATACTCTGTTGAGAGACCATAGTACTTGAGAATAAATAAACTATGTTTTTGTAGGCACTTGCTGCAATTGTTTCTGTATTTCTAAAAGACATTGCTATTTATCAACATTTATGTAAACATATCCTATTTTATTAATAAAGCAATCATATTCCCTTAATTACATTTATGCCTTACAACAGCAAACAGGTATATAACCTCAATTAGTGAACAAAAATCTTTTATGAAGTTCTTTCTAAATGATGGAGCATAGCTGCTCATGGTGGCACACACCTGTAATCCCATGATCCTTTTGGAGGCTAAGGCAGGAGGATCATGAATTCAAGACTGGTGTGGAGTAGAGAGGGATAACCTGTCTCAGAAAACCATCAAATAGGAACAAAAAATATGGAGGGCATTTTTCTCAGTTATTTTTGCTATTAAAGCTGCCTCTTAAGTTTTTATTTTAATTCTACCATCTGTGCTCAATAAAGCTTCATTTAGTCTTCCCTAGCCCAGTAACCTCAAGGTCTCATGGAGAAACAGCCTTCTGGCTTGGTAGAAACCATAGAAAATGTTCTTGCTACATGGAATTTGGCTAATAGGAAAGTAAGAGTGTCTACTGGATCCCTCCTGCAGTTATGTCACCAGGGCCCCTCTTGCAGATCTCTCTGACACAAGGGATCTCTCTGACACAAGGGATTCTTTGACTCATCAGTATTTACAGTTTTCAGGGTGCATTCCAAAGCACATCATCCTCATACTGAATCTGTTTGCCCTTTAGTGAATGTTATATCCAGTTCTAGTCAATCTCATTGATCAAAAAAATCACAGAAACAGGTACAATTTTTCAAGGCTGGGGGGAAGCAAGAACAAAAAATTCAGAAATAGATTTGCAAGCTTTCCACAGCTCAGAAGTACTGTCATTATAACTGACTTATTTTGAAACCCATCAGTAATCACTAATGGGAAAGCAGAGATGCTACATAGACACACTTTGCTATGTTCCAGCTGTCCTCAAGTAACATGACTTTCCTACTTGATTTACATGAAAAGCTTCCTGTAGATTTTCTTACTCTGTATTAAAAATCAAATGGCACACATGTATTTCTTGACAGTTAAATGAGTATTTGATGAATTTTCTAAGAATTTCACAATTCCTTTCTGCTATCTAGACTCTTTGAGATGTCTAAATCACTAAACAGGTATTTGATAAATATTTAAAATCAGGTTTTAATCTTTTACTCAGAGAAACTTTGTGGTTTATTACAAAAAGTAGAGAAATGATTACCTGGAAAGGAGAAGTTTCCAGTAGTATTAACAAATTTGTCTGTCATGTCCCCAAACACTATCATCATGAGGGGAAGACCCGAGCCGTGAGCGGTGGCCATGATGGTGCCCAAGAGCATGTACACTTTATCCTGCCAGTCGGAGTACCGGAACTAAAAAGGAGGAGACCTTGATTCATTATGTGGAACTTCTCTTCTTTCCACAATCATACACTCTTTGGATTTTTACTTAAAACCAGCACCATTTTAATAGTTGCAAATGAATATACTAGAGCAGAATTGCAATCCCAATCGTTGACAGATTAATTTCATGATTCTATTTATTTTGTACTCTGTGAAGAAATCAGTCTAATTCCCTTTAATCAGTATGTGATTTGGGTGAATGATTACAATATAATTAGAAGGGAAAAAGGTCTGGTTCCATTAAGAAATATCATTGGATCTCCCAGAACTCCTGAGGTAGCAGTAAGGACAGACATTAAATTTGCACACACACACACACACACACACACACACACACACACACACAATCATATCCATTAAAGCAACATTCAAATTATTTCAGAAACAAAATTAAAAATGGGAGGCAAACAGACACTCTGAGTTTTGAGGTTAAATAAGCTTTTAAGGGCAGCTCAGCAGTGAGGTACAACAAAATTTGCAGAGTGTTCAGCTGCAGGCTTCAGGGAAGTCCTGCTCTGGAGAGGGTGCTGGGGCAGTCAGGGGAGAACTGCAGAATGTAAAGAAGCAGGGATGTGTGGACTGAGGACAGCAAGGTGACTGGACACCATATGGAGAGTTTAGGTAATGGTCTATGGTGGAATTCCTGCAGGGCGTGTGCAGAGAGGATATAAGAGGGTTGAGAAGGCCTGGTGGGTTGCACCAGAGAATCTGAATTCAGCACTCTCTGCAGTGTCACAGTGAAGTGCAAACCCCAAGAGCGACCCATGGATCTGAGCCATAACATTTTAAATGGCATTGTAGTCTCTGTTTTTTCATCTCCAATTTTCACCCTTTAGCAATCATTTTGATTGACTTTTTTATGGATCTTTCTGTTTGTTCTTTTTTCCTCTTCTGCCTTCTGGACTACACCTTCTTTCACTTCTGTTTCTACTTCTGTAGCTTCCTTTCTACTTCTTGTTCCTTATCTCACTTTTTAAGCTTTTTACTTGCTCATTTCCCCCAATACCTCTTTCTGGGACATGAGTCACAATAGATGATGGAATGGATGCCAGGGCCTGAAACTGGGCCACACTGGGTGAATACCCAGATGGGGCTGAGATCGTGAGCATGTGGGGTAGACTGGGTTTGTGTATGTAAGCTGTTATCAAAGAGTTCTGGAAGTTTAGTTGGGATCTGGGAGCTAAACTACATGACTAAATACACAAGGCAGGTAAGAGTTCTGAAAGAGATGGGCTCAGAGCATGGGAGAGCTTGGACTGAAAAAAAGGGCCCAAGTTATGCCAAGAATAATATGACTGACAAGCACGAAAATCATGATAGAGGAATTAGAAGAGAGGGAGAGGAGAGAAGTAGGGAATTAAAAGAAGAAACAAGCTGTAGTGTGTACATAGCCCCACCTCCAAGATGACTATAAACCACATGTACTGCAAATTTGTACTAATAACATTTTTTAAAAGTTAAAAAAAAAAAAGAACAAGTGGGGAAGGGTTCCTAAAACTGTTATCAAAGATATCAATGTCCCCAAGATTAATTTTCAGGGGCTCCTAGGAAGGGAGGGAGGCTGTGTGACCTGTCTGCCACAGTTCAAAGCACAGGGTCAGGCTGTTATGTCCTCATAGGGGACATTACATGGCTTTGAGGATTTTAATGCCTTTTATGTTAAATTTTAATGCTTTTTATGTTTTAATTAACATTTAATTAACATTTAAGTTTCTAAGCTTCAGTTTAAAGTTAGGTGAATTTCACAACATCTAAGGAAATCTAGATCTGTTTTCAACAAAATAATGTATTCCTAATTCTACTGCTGCAGAGTTGTTTTTTTCTGTTTTTTTATTTTTTTTTATTTTTGTTTTTTGTTTTGGTTTGTTTGCTTTGTTTCTTTGTGAAAGGGTCTCACTATGCAACTCAGGCCGGCCTTGAGCTCACTTTGTAGCTCAGGCTGGTCTCGAACTTGCAATGATCCTCCTGCCTCAGCCTCCCAAGTGCTGGGATTACAGGTGTGCGCCATCATGCCTGGCTTGCAGAGAGTTTTATCCTGAACTCTTTCAGGACAAACAATCTACTCAGAGGGAGAATAAAGATTAGTTTACATTAAATTTCAACTAAAGTTTTTAAATTCAAATGAAATTTTCTATGTTTCTACAATATTGTGTGCAGTGTTTTATTTTTAGTTGAAATGCCATGAATTCACTTCTTTGCTGTCAATGAAGGCTGTCAGTTCAAAACATATCTTGTTTATCAAGAATAGGGAAATACTTTCCTGGGCTGCTTCTCTGAGATATAGTAAAAATGAAAAACATTGGATTTCTTCCAAAAATATGCTGGCTCACCTTGAACCAGAAGAAATGCACTGAAAGTGGTCTTAAGCATAATCAAAATCCCTAGTAGTTATCCCATAGCTAACCAATCTTTCTTGGAAGTCAAATGTGAACATAGATTTCTGGTTTTTAAAGTTTCTGCAGTTAACAATCACCTTCTTTATATGAGAGCCTATTTTAAGGTAAACATAGGGAAAGCAATGGACGGATCATTTTCCCATGATGGTGGCTCTGTGAACACACTTCTTCAAATTTCCCTGCGTACCTGGCATCTCTGACCATGTCATAGCTATTCTGTCCCTGACTCTTGAGATTGTGTCCACAGTCTATGAGAAGGCAACCCAGACAGCACAGGCCCAGGGAAAATCTGTTGCTACTGTAGCTTCTGAATTAAGTCCTCAATTTGAGTGAAAGTTAAGATTATTCCCATTTAGTATTTCTCAGCTTACCAATGCTAATGGTCCAATCAAATTCACTTTCTTCACTTTTTCCCTGTCTTGGTTGCTGTAAAGATATAATTAATTTAAAGCTATTATGAAATGTTTGACAGTCAAATATAAATCTAAGTAGTTATGACATTCAATTATAATATTTTCAGACATAAAAAAGTGATGTTCATAATTTAACACTCCAGGCAGTTGCCAAATAGGAAGGTACTGTCCAAGGTACTAAGAGGACATAGGTAGTGAGAAAGGGTTCCCCATTACAGAGTTCACACAAAGGGAAAAAACAGCACTTGCCCCCCAACACGTTTTTTTCTCTTTACAAAGCACAAACCTAACATTAGTAAACTCTGTTACCATGAAGGATTGTGGAAGCTATGTCTGGAATGCACCAGAGTTCAACTCCTCCCCACTTCTGCCCATCCCCAGAGGCAGCTTCTGCCCATGTCTCCACTGCCATGAAGGCCCATGCAGTCTGTCCTCAGCCAGCAACCAGAGTCAGCATGGGGATGCTCCAGGCCATCTCAGGAGGGTGCCAAATCCTTGTGCAGGCTGCCACGGCTCTACTTGCTTGCTTGCTTTTCTTTTCTTTTCTTTCTTGGTGCTAGGAATTGAACCCAGGGGCACTCTATCACTGAGCTATGTCCCCAGCCCTTTATTTTTCAGTTTTGACACAGGGTCTCACTAAGTTGCCCAGGTGGGTCTTGAACTTGTGATCCTCTTGCCTCAGCCTGCTTCATTACCTTTCTGGCCGTATGTCTCTCTTCCTCGCTGCTTGCTCTACTCCAGTCACCCTGGTATCTGCAGCTGTGTGGATACCAAACACGTCCCATCTCAGGGTCTTTGCATGGTCACCCCTTTCAGAAAGGCATCCCTCCTCCTCCTCTCATCTTTTGCTAGTCTTTCTCAGATATCGCCTTCAAAAGGACACCTGGGCTAGGTTACAGACTGTGGTAATGAGCGTGCCAGGCCCTGGGTTCTAGCCCAGTGCCATGGGACACGGGGAGTGCTCAAGTAATACCTTCTCAATCACCCTACTTAAAATGGCAAGCACTCCCACCTTGCACTCCTCACTTCCTATACCTATATTCATGTTTTTCCATAACATCATTACCTTCTAATGTGAGCTGCAATTCACATAGTTAGAATTCAACTACTTATTATTTGTTTAGTATATGCATTATTTGTCTATCCACCATACATATAATGAAGGCAGAGGCTGCTTTGCTTTTGTTTTTTACCTAAGGTAACTTTGCCCAAGTAGTTGATAAATTTTACTCGTCAGACTCTCTCAAATTCTGTAGAATGTTCCTTATGTAGCTGGGTGAACATGCGCCACTAAATATGTTCAAAGAATGTGACGTTGGCATAGGAGTGGAGCAAGCACACACATAACCTCAAATTTGATAACTAACACTGTTCTTGATAACAGAAGTGGGTTTAGTTTCCCTTGAGGGCATAACTCTCGGTCTGCTTTTACAAAAATTAATCTCATATTTAATTACATCATCACTTATTCTTAACTCTCCGTGTTTTGCTAGTGAGCTACTCTGTCTGCTCGCAGAGGCTCTAACCTATGATCCTGAAGCTGTCCTGCATCCTGGGCGCTGCCACTACTCCTGTAGGAGACTCCTCTTCACCCTGTGCAGTGTCTAGCCAGGGGGACACTTAAGTAGCCATCTCTTAGCAGCTTCTCTTCGTAAACAGGATGAAAATGTACAGCACATACTGTGAATTGGAAAGAAACTGTTCAAACGAAAAGACAAACTGATGGAGTAAGGGGAAAAGGAAGGAAAGGAAAAGGAAAAAAATATATGTATTCACAAGATAGCTAAGATGGTCACACAGCTAGCTTCTTTTAGTTGCTTGAAAAGAAAGCTTTGTGCTAATATTGCTTGGACAAGATACCATACCTATATCTTGTACTCTGAACAACAACTACAAAGATAATACACAATGTATCAACTATTGCAACCCTCCAATTAACTTGTTTTGAAACTGGGTTTCATTGTTTTATTTATCTTTTCTTTCTTTCAATCTTTCTTTCTTTCAAATAAACACACACACACTCACACACAATCCCAAAAAACAGATTTCCAGCAGCAACTGCCAGCTGATAAATACCACATTTTTCTAATAGAAGTAATACCAGCCCTCTTCTTTTCCAATTGTGTGGTAAATCTAAATTTTCTGTGGATAAATTCCATGCCACTTGCGAGAAGAGAAGTGTCACTGTCCAAATGAGTTAACGGAATAAAACAAAGTTTTGGCATGAACAGCAGACAGACACATTTTCAGTTAACAGTCAGGCTCCTTGCAACCCAGGACTAACTACAGAGGAACAAGCCGTGGTCTACAGTGCTGGTGACCGGCCTGAGCTTGGGGACTGTTACAGACTCATGAATGATCTGAGGCTAAAGACAGACCGTATTCACTCTTCCCGCAGTGGAAGAGGAGGCGCACACCAGGGACGTGGCCCAGCTGTCCTAGTAAAGTGTGAAGTGGCCTCGAAGAGCCAGTCAGCTAGAGCAGGAGGAGGCCAGGCCGAGTGTCTCCGGTCCCACGTCCCACGCAGGGTGCTGAGGCCGCAGCTGACACCACTGTGGTGGGGAAGTGATCTGTCAGGAGGGGAAGGGCGAGGGAGGCCAGGGGCAAGGACAGGAGAGGGGTCTGCTCCTGCCGAGGGAAAAGGGGAAAGGGGAGAGGGGACAGGGGAC
>RJWM01006444.1:0-16725 GCA_004363535.1 Dasyprocta punctata
CTCTAACAGCTTTTAATATTCTGTTTTTGTGTTGAATTTTTGGGATCTTGATTATTATATGTCTGGGTGTAGGTATATTTTGGTTATGTTAAGCTGGAGTTCTATATGCTTCACTTACCTGAAAGTCTCTTCCTGTTCCCATGTTTGGAAAATTTTCTGAAATTATTTCTGTAAATAGGCTTTTAATTTGATTTGTATTGATCCCTGTGCTTTTTCACTCACACCTTTAATTCTTAAGTTATGTTTCTTTGGGTTGTCTTGCAGCTGTTGTATTGTTACTTTCAGGTTTCTTGTTATTTTTAAGAGATCTTTCCTTTCTCGATTGTAAGCTGTAAACCTGTCTTCAAGGTTTAAAAGTCTATCTTTAGTTTCCTTCAGGTGGTTTTGTCAGCTTTCATTGGATTTTTTGAATTCCTGGTAATCTCTTTCAATCTGTTTCATGTATTCTAAATCTTTTTTGTATTGTTCATTCCAGGTTTCCTTCATTTTCCTATGCTCCATTTTTTCATCTATGTTTCCTTTAGGGTTGCCTAGCAGTTCTTTTATTATGTTTTTCATTTCTTCCTTTAGTTGAGTCAGCATTTCCGCTCTAATCTCTTTTATAGCCTCTTGAAGTTGTTTCTTTACTTCCATTGCCATCACCTTAGAAACTTCAGCTGTGGGACTCCCAATCTCCTCTGTGTTTCCTTCTCCTGGATTTGCTCTGCTTGAACTGGAGGCCAGAGACTGCCCCCTGCTTTTTTGTCTTGGCATTTTCCTTCATTCCCCTGGGCAAATTGGTACTGGGGACCCAGGCGCTCCCTGAATTGGCCGCAACCTCTCCGAAGTGAGACTGGTTCCTCCAGCCAGAGCCAACTATGGATATCTGATGGTTGCCACTGAGGGCACTGTTACAGCGCTATCCACTGCCTTTCCCCAGCCTGCCTTGGTGCCACAATGGCTGGTGGGGTGTGCATAGGGGTCAGCCGCCGCCTGTGAACCTGGGCCGGTGAACCAGTCACCCACGGACTCTCCACAACACCCCTGGAGCGCACGCGGAGCCACCATCTTCAGACCAAGCCTGTCACCTGCAGTGATCCTCTGAGGTGGCCCCCAGAATGCGTGCAGCGACAGGGCTCAGCCTGAGCAACCTCCGTGGGTCTGCACCCAGCCAGGAGTTCCCAGCCCAACTCCAAGATGTCTCCCCACCTATCTCCCCCTCATGCGGGAGGGTGAGAACCTCCACTCACAATTCTCCAGGTCGGCTGCCCCTGTTCACTGTAGCTCTCCTCCAACGCTGTCTCGCTAGGCTGATGGCTCCAGGTTTGCAGCCGCTGCAGTCTCAGCTCTCAGATGGTGCGTCCCCAGGTTCCAGGAACACTTTTCACAGAGAGGGTCCAGCTCCAGGCAGAGATGCTGCCAGCCACTGCCCTCCCCGTCTAAGTGCCTCTTTCCACTCTTTCTGTGGGCTTCAATTCTCACTTTAGATTCTTCTTGGCTCTGGAGGACCTGCCTCCTTCCTTTTTATCCTCCCCACGTTGCTATATTCCAGCATCTGGACAGTAGCTTTTAGAGAGGCCGTTTACCTTGCTGTTTACAGTTCTGCCATCTTGTCCCCGGGCCCCAGTTTTATTCTCTTTAAAATAAAAAAGACATAAAAGAGATACATATAGAAAAGGAAGAAGTCAAACTATCCTTAGTCACAAAAGCCTTTACATAGAAGACACAAAAAATTTCACCAATACTTTTGAACTAATAAATTCAGCAAGGTAGCAAGACAAAAAAGCAACACACAAAAATCAGTAGCATTCCTGTACAGCAATAATGAATCAACTGAGAAAAATATTAGGAAAAAAATCCATTTACAATAGTTTCAAAAAAAATTAAATACTTATGAATTAGTCTAACAAAAGAAATGAAAGATCTCTACAACAAAAGCTGCAGTATTCTGAAAAAAGGAGATTGAAGAAGATATCATAAAATAGATACCTCCTGTTCCTGGATAGGCAAAACAAATATTGTCAAAATAATCATATTTCCAAAACTCATACATAGATTTAATGCAATCCTAATCGAAATACCAACAGAATTCCTCATTGAACTAGAAAAAAAATCCTAAAATTCATATGGAACCAGAAGAGACCCAGAATAGCAAAAGTAATTTTGGGCAACAAGCAAAGCAGGAAGCATCACTACCCCACATTTCAAATTATATCACAAAGCTACAGTAATAAAAACAGGATGGTACTGGCACAAAAACATACATGTGGCTCAGTGGAACAGAATAGAGGATGAAGAAATAACCCCAGGCACATTCAGCCATCTGATCTTTGACAAAGGAACTAAAAACTTATCCTGGAGGAAACCAATGGTGCTGGCAAAACTGGCTATCCACATGCAAAAGATTGAATCTAGATCTGTATCTCTTACCATGCACTAAGCTAAAATAAAAATGAATCAAAGATCTAAATATTAAAATGAAAACATTAATCTGCTGAAGGATAAAATAGGTAAAACTCTTGAAGACCTAGGCATAGGCAAGGATTTCTGTACAGAATCCCAACTGCACAAGAAATAACATCAAGAATCAACAAATGGGGTTGTATCAAATTAAAACACTTCTGTGAAGCAAAGGAAACAACCAACAGAGTGAAGAGATATCCTATGGGACACAAAAAATTTTTTTGCCAGTTATTTCTTAGACAGAAGAGGAACATCTAGAATATATACAGATCTCAAAAAAATTAGACCCTCCAAATAAAAGACTCAGTTAAAAAATAGGCAATGATACAGACACTTCTCAGAAGAAGTTCAAATGGTCAATAAATACATGAAAAAATGTTGAACATGGCTGGCCACTAGAGAAATGCAGATTAAAATAACACTGAGGGCTGGGGATTTAGCTCAGGAGCAAAGCGCCTGCCTCACAGGCACAAGGTCCTGAGTTTGATTCCCAGTACCAAAAACAAACAAACAAACAAAAAACAAAACACTAAACAACGAGATTCCATCTTACCCTAGAAAGAACGGCAATCATCAAGAAATCAAATAATAACAGATGCTGGAGAGATTTGTCAAAAAATTGAAACTAGAAATTCCATTTGACCCAGCTATTCTCCTTCTAGGTATCTTCCTGAAAGAGTCTAAGACATCAGGTTATAGTGATACATGCATACCCATGTCTATAGCACTACAACTCAAAATACCTGTATCTTGGAAGCAGCCTCTATGTCCATCAACATATGAATAGATAAAGAAGATGCGGTATTTATATATAGTGGAGTACTACTCAGTCATAAAAGATAAATGTGAGTCATTTGTAGAAAAATGGATGTACTTTGAGGCAATAATATTAAGTGAAATAAATCAGACAGACAACCACATCACATGGTTTCTCTTATATGAGAAACCCACAATGTAAATAAAAGAGCAACATAAGAGTCAGATGATAAGAAGCAGCAAGACTGAGTTTCTGGAAATGGGAAGGGGCCCAAGGGATAGAGGGAGGGAAGAGGAAAGTAATGAGAAGTGGAAGTAAAAAGCATCAATATGGGTTATACATGTGTACCACGCCCCATGGTGAATGAAATAATTAGGTGCTGCAAACATGGACTACTAAAAGTTAAAAATTAACACAGTAATAATTAACACAGAAAAAAATAAATGAAAACTAAATAAAAACTAAAATTGACACATGTACACAACCACAAAAGTCTGTTTGTAATTTCAGATGACGCATGATCTCTGCAAAGCAGTGCGCCCCAGACAGGAACTTGAGGTTTTGATAGGCAAAGATAACCAAGACAAATTAAGGAAGAGATGTGTATGATGTATGATGTGCTGCCTTCGAAGTAAAAAGAAAAGGTTAGTAAACAAGCACATATTTTTTTAAATGTCTGCCTGAAGAAATCCTGGAACTGCTAATAGGGAATAATACAAGGTGCTGGAACATGTTTTGAAGTGAAGTTATAGCACACCTGAATTAGCATGCCACATTGTCATCAGAAATATTTGATCTACATTTGCCATTAGTAAGTACGGATAAAAGTTAGTCACTCAAACTGCCCCAGAAACTTTTGATTTTCTAATAATTGAATCAAGGATCACTTTAGAACTTAAAATTCAGATCTTTGGTCACACTAGTCACATCTCAAGCATTCTGCAACCACACGGTTACTAGGGGAGACAGCACAGTACTAGATGGCCCCTCAACACATCATAAGTTTGGCTTGAGCTTTAGCCATGAGCTAAAAAGTTAAACACCTTGCAAACATTCAGAAACACAAAATGGGACAATGACAGAGCTCTGAGGCGGGAAGAGATTTAGATCTGTCCCTTTGGTCCTATAGCCTGTTTCCACCTCCTGATGACTCCTTACCAAAGCATGTCTGCCCGTCAGGGCCCAGCACAGTTCCTGGAGAGCACGTGCACTGGCTGGTGTCCAAGCAGCTGCCGTGACAGTCCTCATCGCAGATGTCATAAAAATCTATACAGAGATAAAGATACATGTTTATCTTTGAGATACAAGGGCCACAGGACTCTCACTGTTGAGCCTCATGAGTGTGGTCATGGAGCGTGAGTTCCCAGTCACCACCAAGAAAATTTTCATGGTTCAGGGTTTACATCACCCAACAGAAACAGATAAACTGCTTGGGGGGCATCTTTGGCCATGTTAGATCAGTGGCTCCTGCCTTTACATCCGCAGGGCTGTGTGGGTGGTCACAGGGTTTCTGCATATGTAAAAATGCCACTCACTACACATAAGCTGTAGAGGAATGTGATAATCATCTACTGCGACCATGTGCTGATAAAAAAAAAAAAAAAAAAAACATGGGCAAGAGAGTAAGAAAGAGTACCCATCTATGTACTCTTAAAGTATATATGGGGCAGGGATGCAACTCAGTGGTAGAACACTGGTCGAGCATGTGCAAGGCTCTGGGTTTAATCACCAGCACTGGAAAAACAATCAGCATACAGATTTTGATGGACTCCATAACACACAAATTCATTTAAAAGTATTACTGGCCTCAAGTGACTTCTTTGTATCATACCGTTCTAACACATTGATGGATTTTTAAGTACAATGCTATTGTATAGCTGCCTGTGCATCCATCAACCGTCAATATAAACATCCTAAAAAAGAATCTTCTGTACTTCAAAAGGTTGGAAAGCCAATATTTCATTTTCTAATGTTTTGTTTGAAGGAATAAAAAAAAAAAACATAACTGATCTAGTGACATTTCCTTCACTTTCTATTTCTTCAGGAATTTTTCAGAAATTCTGAGAATAGATTTCAGAAATCACAACCTGGAGGTCTTGTTGGCCCCCAATGAAATCAATCTTGTTCAGACTCTGAGACACCACCGTCACTGTCACTGGGGTTCACACGATACTATCCCGCTGTGGAGCTGTTGAGGGGGAGATACTCACGGCCACAGTAGACGTGGAAGCAGACGCTGGGCCTGGCCAGACGGTACACGTAGTAGCCTCCTGGGCAAGCCTTGACCTCCACGGTGGTGTTCCACAGGCAGCAGTTCCCCTTGAAGCTGGCGCAGGCCTGGCGCTGCACAATGCCATCGCCCTCTAGGGGTTGGCTGCCATTGAGCCAGATGGGCGCGTGGGTGCCACAGTGGTTTTCTGGTACGCAGAAGGTGGGCATGGCATCCCCCGCCATGCCCGTGAAGCGGTACCATTCCCCATCCACATGGTTGTCACACAGAGGAGCTCCCTGAGACTCATCGAATTGGTGGTCAGTGTTCCTCCAGGGTTCATTCAGACTGATGTAAGCAGAGCAAGGATCTAGGGCTGGGGATGGAGAGGCCACCTCAGAGGTGCCTGGTGATCCTTCGGATCACAGCGCCAGCAGACCAAGTCCACTTTCTTGGTCTTGCATTTTGACTTTTTTTTTTTTTTTTTTTTTTTTTTGCGGCACCGGGGATTGAACTCACAATCTCGCACCTGCCAGGGCAGGCGCTTAAGGCACTGAGCCAAACTCCCGGCCCTGGTTTTTTGAGGCAGGGTCGCACTATGTAACTCAGGCCGGCCTTGCGCTTGCGTTGTAGCCCAAGCTGGCCTCGAACTCACAACGCTCCGCCTACCTTAGCCTCCCGAGTGCTGGGATTAAAGGCGTGCGCCACCACGCCCGGCACATTTTGACTTTTTTGAGCTCTAGAAATGATCTAAAGCCCCCAAAAGTAGTTAAGATTACTCCATGTGATTTAAATCTTCCCGCAAATGCCTTTCATAGCTTTACTTCAAGCACGTGTAAGGGTTAGTGTTAGCATTGACTAACTGTTTAATGGGGTCATCACTGAATAGAAGGACACCTGTCCAGGTGAGGGTGGTTAGTGCTCTCCAGGGCAGTCGGATTCTGAGTACTGTGCTCACACACACCCGGAGGGGGTCCTGTATGGGAGTCATCAACTAAACTGCCCAGGGGAGTCGACCAGTCAGTCTTAGGAGGGGGCCAAATCTAAATATTAGTGCCTGGGGAAGAAGCTAAGAACTACAGATTGAGGGAAAAAGAAGACTGAAGAAAACATACTAGTTTTGAAACTCTGGAACAGACTTATGAAAGAGGAATTAAATATTTGATTACAAGAATAACAACAAATCATTAAGGGCAGTTCAACTACGCAGTCATGAGAGAGGCTGTGTCAAGCACAGTTAGCTCCCCATCTGTGGAAGTTAAAAGAAAAAGGATTTGAGTGGCTATTTGTAAAGAAGATTATAAATCGAATTCTGCCTCTGTGAGAAGTTTAACTTGATAGAAAGTGTAAAGGTCCTTCTGCTGCAATGGAAAAGGCCCTGGCCCCATGTCAATGGCTCTGCAATGCACATTATGCTGGTGAGTAATCAGTCACCAGAGGAAACATAACAGTGTGGGACAAGAAATAAACAGGATGTTGCATTTTCTGGGAATAACAGATTTACAGAGTTGCAGATGGCAGGTGTAATCTTCTCTTTAAAATGGCCCTCCCCAGAGGTATGTAAACTGAATCCAAGACCCCAGTTCGATGTCCCTAGAGAGGAAGAAATATCCTCACCCTCTCTCCCCTCTCAACTGGAAAGATTCTCTCCGTTGCTTTCTGGCTGTGGCTGTCTTGCCAAACAAACTTCCAGAGCAATTTCACGGGTAATTATAAATTCATAGAAATAGTTCGCTCATCTCCTGGCTCTAATTTTGTAAGAAATGGTTAGCTACTCAACCTTTAATGGCTTCTGCAGAAATTCCTGCAATGACTATTCCATGATTTATAGTTTTTCCTTAAAGCTAACAGTCATTTATAGTGGCTGTTAACTTCCTCTCTTGTAGGGCACCTGTGACACAAGGAGGAGAAGCTGATCCACCCTCTGCTGTAAAATCATAATGTGTGTATATTTATTTATACGTTAGCTATTCCATATTTTCTAACATTAAATGCTCTCATCCCGCTCCATCCCTCTTGAAGATAGTAACTCAGTCCTTTAACAATCTGGCCACTGGTGTTCAATTCTGTTTTCAGCCTCGGCGTGGAGTCCAGAATTTGGTATTATGCATAGGGATCCTAAATTGGTGATAGATGCTGCTCCTCGGGAAGGCTTCTAAAAGAACAGCCCGTGAGTTGCCCCTGACCTTGGCGTCTAGGGCTCCGGGTCTGCCGGCGGCTCCCCTCCGTTCTCTGGGTCGCCCGCCCTCACACCCCGACTCCGGCACCCGGGCCAGCAAGAGGTCAGGGAGCACAGCCCAGCGCGCCCGTCCTTTCGCCCGGACTCGCCTTGCCCGGCAGCCACGCCGCCTGCCGAGACCCGAGACCTGCGCGCAGCTGCACCCCTGCTAGGCGCGGAAGCCTTGCCCCTCGCTCCCCGTGCCCTGGAGGTGGGGTCCCGCTTTCTCACCTCCCCTCCTGTCCCGCACCTCCTCTCCTCTTTGTTGCTCATTTCCATTGTCTCCCACGACAAGCGTCCACCCCAGCTCCCAAGGTTCTCCCCGTATGGACCCAAACATCCTAGGGTGCCGGGGGTGGGATGGGGAGGCTGGGACGGCGAAGATTGGGGCGCTATGGGAAGATACTGGCAGGAGGTACTTGAGGGAGTAGAACGATTCTGAGAACCCAGATTTAGATGATGAAGGATGGTGGCTGAAGCCTATTTGGGGGGACAGTTGTGGACTTACAGAAAAATTGAGAACATAGTACCAAAGGGTTCCCCCGTACTCTGCCCCCAGCTCTCCTCGCATATTCATTTTACACGCACTGCATACATTAGTGCGGCACCTTTGCTACCGTCAGTAAACCATTGTAATACATTAACTCAAGACCATAATTGTAGTCACATTTCCTTAGTTTTTACTCACATCGTTCTCTGTCCCAGGATCCCACCCAGGATATTACATTACACTTAGCTTTGTCTCCTGAAAGTCTCAAGCCTACTTTGTTTAAGTGCCAGAGTTCCTGCGAAGAAATAAATCATGTTCAACCAAATACCCAGCTACCCAAAAATGCCAGAAGGGATGGTTCTTCCACCCAACCTGCCACCCTCCCTTCCAGACAGAATTTAGGTTCTACTGAGAGAGAACTTTGTTAGTAAGTGAAATGGAAACTTCCTTTGCCTAGTTGGCCAGTTTTGTGCCAAACCAGAGACTGGAGAGAGTTTAGGAGTTACTTGATCTGAGCCCAAAGTCACACATATTTTTAAAGGTCAAGGTTAAAGTCTGGCTTATCCAGATCAATCCCCTTCATGAGGACAGAGCTTTCACACCCTTGAATTTATTTAAAGAAAAAAAATGCTATCCTCATCTCTAAAATCTAAGATCATCTTTTATTTTTAAGTTGGAACTATAAAAGTGCCTAGACTATAAAGAGGTCAGAGTTCCTTTTCCGTGTACCCCAAGAAACATTTAGCTCGTGGAAAAACGCTGGATGTGGTGGATCCGTGGAAGTTTTGGATGCTCAGGTAAGAGGCTAAATGGAACAAGGAACAGAAACTGTCTGGAAATACATTTTCATACATAATGAGATTTTTTTTTTCTTACGCAAATCTAGAACTGGCATTTGAGACACTGAAATCTAGTTCTCAATAACCTGCACAGAGGAGCAAATCTCAACAACAAAGTCCTTTTGTGCCAAGTTCTTGGCACGAGACTCACCCATGGGCGACACGGGGCTGACTAAGATGAAGAGGCCGGTGAGCAGCAGGAACTGAGGCATCTTTCTGCACCAACCACCAGAAACAGACTGGAAAACCCGCTTCATATCTGTTTTCCTTTTTTCAAGTACTTTCTTTTTAAACTTCTAAACTCTTACGGAGAAGGGCCTTATCGGTACTGGCTGGAGTCTTATCGGAGGAAGAGGATGAGGGGATAAGGTGCCCACTGCCCTGGCCTTGACCCCAGATAGCAGCACTGCTTTACACAGTCAGCAGAGTTATTTTGTGGACATTTTTCTTTAAGGGGGAAAAATGCCCCTCACAATCTTTCATCCTCCTATTGTTTTCTCTGAAGAATTCCTTACAATGAATCTCCAGTATCTTATCCAAAAGGGAACTCTAAATGACATCCCCTCACGTCAAAACTTGTTTTGTGACTTCTAGGAACTAACTCCATGATATTGCAGTCATAGCACTACACAGTGGTCGCATTAAATAAGAAGGGAATGAAGCCACGTCATTGGAGCTGGTCACTAGGAGATGTCCTGCTCTGAAGTCTAAGGAACTGAGAAGAGCTCACAAAGAAGTAGTGACAGGTCAGGGATGGGGACGATATTCTCTTGAAGTTAAGTTCCTAAGTCTGTTTCATTATGGTCTCTGTTCTCAAAACTTCCTAAAACAAACAAACAAAAAACAAAGTTAAATTTGTGATTTTATCAATTCTAGCAGTAATACTTAGTATTTTCATAATGCCTTTCTTCTTGAAACTTTCCAGTGTGTCAGTATCATTTATTTCATTAATTCTCACATTAAAAAGTGGGTAGGAGCTTCAGCTTAGGAATAATTCATTAACAACATTTTGGAAAGTTCAATGTAGTGGAGGTCAGCAGACACAGCCATAGTAATTTCAGGTGTGGAGCTTGCTAGCTCTCTGATATTCTAGTGTTCCAAACACTTGGAATTAGCAAGTATTAATACTAAAGATAATGTAAAGGGGAAAGATAAAGAGGGTGTTTAAAAATGCTATTTTAAAGAAAGATCTAAGTAAAAGAAACGTTTTTCTCTCCCAATCTTACCTTGGCTGGGTGCTTTGAACTTTTTTTATTCTTATGCTCAGTTTCATCTTTTATTTTTTGAATAATCAGATTTCTAGTGACTGGCAAAGGAATTTCATCTGGAAAGTAGTCCTCCAAGTTGTCTTCATAATCTCATAGCACAATATTTTGCTGAACTCAGCAGAATTCAAATTATTGTGACCTCTTAAAAGCATTAGTTAAATTAAATGTTAGTGCTTACAAAGGGGCCAGGTGCCACACTTATTGATGGGTTCTGGTAGGGATTAAGGTAAAAGTGGTCCCTGCAAACAGTTTATAGCCTAGTAAATGGTTTCAATGGATCTAAACTTGTAGTTAGTTACTTTCTCACTGATGTTAGTAGGAAGCAGGTAACTTGACTGCTAGCTTATTAAGTTGTGTTTTGATGCTAGCAATGAATGACCCTGAGATTGTCTCATTGTGGATGACTGCTGTTAAAGTATCAGTGCTTCCACCAGAAAAAAACCAACCCCCACAATTTCCTGTCCCTAAGAAGCCATCTGAGTGCTTCATACGTGTTACAGAGAAACAGAGGACGTGAGATAAAGCCAGATTTGCTGCCAGGATTGATTGCTAGAGTCAAGGACTTTTAACAAATAGCCCTTTGATTCTGTAAACAAGAATTTCCAGGATGTAAGATTTTTTTACCCTTATTTCTACTTTTTTCCTTTTTAGTTGAACTGCCCTTTTCATGATGAAATATTAATGTACATCCAGCTGTAATAATTGCTAACATTTTGTTAATATTTCATTTATATATGCATTTCTAAAATGCTTATTTTTTATGTAATCACGATGCCATTATTATAACTATAAAAATTAGTAGTAATGAATATCTGATGCCTCACTCATATTTAAATTTTCCAGACAGTTTGAAGTATTCCTTTTTATTGCTGGTTTGCATCAGGATTCAAACAAGATTTATACTGTGCATTTCGTCTGGTGTGGTCACTTAAATTTTCTTTACTCTATAATGATCTTCTTTCCCTTTTCGTTGTACAGAATGGACCATAGTTGCGATAGCTGGTTGCTTCTTTTAGGTGTCTTTTAGCTTCTCCCTCACATTTAATGTTTACACTTGTTTTCAACCTTTCACTCTTTGTAAAATGTATGCTAATAGAATTTTAAAATATGCTGGTGACACTGAAGGAATTTAAGGCACAGAGGGCAGTGATAGAAACAGATCGGGTAGGAAGTAGAAGTTGGTCTGTTGTCCCTGAGGCAGCATGCCAGGTGGAGAGCTATCAACACATATAGCACCTGCCCGTGGAGATGGGATCCAAGGTGGAGCCAGGGGGAAGCCTCGCATCAAGGCCGTGGGCTGAGGAAGAGGGTGCTATAGCAGCTGAGACAGAGCTGGAGATTGATGGGCAAAGCCAAGAGTGAAGTCACAGGAGCTGAAAGGCTGGAAGCAGGGGGAGTTGCTCAGCATGTGATACATTTATACAAGAAATGTAAGTGAAAACTTATAAAGTGGGCAACTATTTTCAACCAGATCTCTTAAATTCATCTACACAATTTATCCTAAGGAAATAACCACAAAGGACAGCATAGAAGACAAGGAGTTTGGAATTACTTGAAAGAGTGAAGAAACAAAGTTTGTTGGCAGTGATAAAAAATGAAGGATGACATTTACAGTTTTGGTGAAACTGAGTTCCAAAGTCTAAGATGTCTCCCTTTTTAGTGAAATTCTTCCAGATAGATTACAAAAAAAAAAAAAAAAAAAAAAAAAAAAAAAAAAAAAAAAAAAAAAAAAAAAAAAAAAAAAAAAAAAAAAAAAAAAAAAAAAAAAATCAACCTATTTATGTTTCTTTTTGAAAGCATCTGTGTGTCTACCACTATACTCTCACAAGCCGGGAACCACATTAACATGACCCAGGCACTCTGGCTATGCATCTTTTCCATTTACCATAGTCAGAGACCCACTGACCTCCAGCTGCTCAGTATGGTATTTGATTTCAGGATTCACTGATGAGTTGTGACACACATGTCCTCTGTGGGTCAGCTTCCTTCTTTCTAGAGGAAGTTTATCTGTGACAGTGGTTCTCATCAGAATCACTAGCAGGGCTTGTGGAACTCAAGATTACTGCCCACTCCTAGATTCCGGCTCAGCGGGAACATGAGGGCTTACATTTCCGTGGATTCTGGGGCCATGTCATGCTGCTGCTTCAGGGACCCGACTCTGAGAGTCCTAGTTTTTCCAGTTCTAAAAGTCTAAGTCCCTCAGCAAACTACCTACATTAACAAACCCAGTAGCACATTTCAACTGATCATGATCTATCTCCAATGAAAATTCACTATGCCTTTTTCCTGCAGTGATAAAATATAGATGATACAAAATTTACACTATAGCCATTTTTAAGTGGTATTGGGTACAATCACATTACCTGCAACCATAATCACCATCGACTTCCAGAACTCTTCTGTCTTCCCAAACCACAGATTCATACCCACTAAACACTAACTTTTAAACACTCACTCTCTACTCTTTCCCCAGAAACCACAATTTATGCTTCTGTGAATTTGACTACCCAAGATACTTCACAGAAGGGGACTCTTAAAGTATTAGTGCTTTTGTGATGAGCTTATTTAGGATAATGTCTTCGAGGTTCACCTATGTTGTAGCATATGTAAGAATTTCATTCTTTTATGACTAAATTATAGTCCACTGTATGCACATACTGTATTTTATGTACAAATATGTGAGAGTCCTTACTCTCTCAATTTTTTTGAGGGCATGTATGCAGAAGCACAATTGCAGAATCACACCAATTCTGTTTCACTTTTTGAGAATGTACTGTTACATTCCCAGCAGCAGTGGAAAGGGCTCTGGTCTCTCCACATCCTTGCCAACACTTGTTTTCTGCTTTTGTGGTCAGTCATCCTAATGAATAGGAAGTGATATTTCATGGTATCATAGTTATGGTTTGCATTTCCTAATAATTCGTAAAAAGGAGCATCTTTTCATGTGTTTATTGACCATTTATGTGTCTTTTTCAGAGAAATGTCTGTTGTCTTTTGCCTGCTTTTTATCAGTATTTTTTTTTCTTGTTGAGCTGTTTTAAAAAACTTTAAATTGCAAATTCCTTGGAGGCAGGACTCTCATCCACTCATTCATTTATGGTACTGGTGATTGAATCTAGGGTCTTTACATTGACCCAGGCTACCACTCCTTTTTTATTTTGGAAACAGGATCCTGCTAAGTTTCCCAGGCTGGCCTAGGACTTGCAATCCTCTTGACTCAGCCTCCCAGTGTAGGGATTACAGACATGTGCCACTGTATCCAGCAGGAATCATGTTTTATCTTCTTTAAAAAAATATCCCCTGCAAAGCTTGTCAGAATGTGTAGACTATGGATCATTATTTGTTGAACACAAACCATGGCTTCACATTTTCAGTCTTCTCCTTCTATACCTTACACACATCTCAGGGCAGTTGGTATTAAGCTGCTGTTGCTGCCTGGGGCAGAACCCTAGATATGCAGGCTCCTTGCATGTCCCCTCCTACCGCATTAAAGCAAGAAGACACAACACGCTTTCAATACTCATTTGGCAGATGTAGCAGCATTTCCTGTTTGGTGATCATTGTAAATTTGATGTGATCGCTGAAAATGATTATTATTTAATCTTAGTTTCTTCTTGAGCAACTTTCTGCAGTCTAGGGTAATGAAGGTGGTCTGATATAATGGAGCATTTGCCTGTTGAACAGGAAATGAGGGTATCAGGGTCAACACTGCTGCTGACTTTATTAATGATTGCAGAGGTCACTCAACCTCTTAGTGACTCTGGAAAACTTGAAAAGTAATGAACATCTTAGTTTAGGAAGAAACAGTGAACTGCCTGTTCTGAAATACAGGATCTAATAAGAAAGCTTAATTTAATAATTATTAAGAGCAATTTTAGAAGAAAACACTTCCTATCTTGGATTACAGGAAAGTTTCTTTGTGGTTTTGTTTTAAAGAATGAGATGCTACTGTTCAAAAATCGAGTAAGTATTTATTGTTCCAGAAGGTACATTGCTTTTTATACATATTTCATAAATGATACAGGATTTTACACATTCAATATTTTGCTATTGTTTAAAGGACTTTTCTCCATGTCCTCCCTCCCTTGCCTCCCACACACCCCCAAAGGATTTGTTCATTGCACTGTGCTATTTCTTCTTAAAAACCCTGCACACGAACAGGATAAATGGTTTAAAAATAATCCACACAATGAAAATAAACGGGGGTGGGGGAGTCGGACAGGGAAGGAAGTGGGAGGTGGGCTGGGGGCTGGCGACATGCATCCTGTCATTCCGTCATGCCAGTGAAGGGTGGCAGCGGGAGCGGCAGCAGCCCTGCTGGCCTTCGACCTCTGCAAGGCACCTGGAGTCTGGGTTTGTCACTTAAAGCGTTTCTCTTCATATACAATGATCCCAAAGCAGGAAGAAGAGAGAAAGAAACCTTTTGCCACATGAGGCGGAATGAATCACGGGGAAGAAGAGAGCCCATGAGCCGCGTGGCCAGGCTGTCTCCCGGCCGTCCTGCCCCCACAGCAGTCACAAACGGGCACCACACAGATCCCTTTGACTCCTTGAGTGCAGATGTCGGCTCGAAATATGGTAGAAAACTTTTCAATAGAATATAAGATTAATTCTTTTTTCTCTCAATTCAAGATAGGAAAAAATAGGGTGGAGAGGGTAGGCTGGGGGAGGCCATAGAAATGTATTCCTGTATAAAGATAAATTGCACCCTTGGAGATCTACGCACTTGATTTACGACAACTGCAGTGATGGAGGCAGTAGGGCTCACAGACAGTGTAGGAGTGTGTGTCCTTCGCAATCAACAAAACCTCCGGCAGTGCCCATCAGGGTGGCCTGGAATGCTGTCATGCGAGCAGTTTAACAGCAATGACATTATTCTGGTTCTGAAATGGCTACAGAGACGTGACATTTTAGCCAATCTGTAAACCTCACATCTTGATTTGGTAATACAGCTGCACACTCTCCCTCTAACCTCATAGAGGGAAAGGGGATTACCAGGGGGGTAGGTGGATAAAGGAGAGAAATTCTTCCTCCTCTGAAAGACTAATGAATTAAAAAAACAAAACAAAACAGAAAAACCTCATGCAGTATTGCCAATGATTTCTAGATACTGATCCAGAGCACTGGGATATCTAGACATTTAAGAAGGAATTAAGGGACAATCCAAAGTGTCAATTATCAAACAGTCATAACTTGTATCCAATTATCATTTGGATAAATTAGTGTAACCAAGAGGGGCAGGCAGTAGTCAGAAAAGGGGTCTAGGAAGGAGTGATTCCTGGTAACTTTGCAGAGACTGGGTCCAATTTAAAACAGATGCTAATGATATGGGCTCACACTCTGTTTGCCACCCACATATCATGAGGATTTACTTTTCTGGCATATTTATTTACTCCTATGTCAAAAATAAGAAACGTTAAATAAAAAAAAAAATGAAGCTGAGAGGGGTGCTGGTGTGTTACTGTTTTGCTGACTCTGCAAAGAAGATGCAAGAAACAGACACCCCAGCATCATTTTCTCTTTATGAATCTCTCAAGTACATAATTGTATCATTTCATCCAAAATCTGAGACACCTGATTAAGACAATATTCACTAAGCCCTTTGAGCTCATATTCTACGATTCCTGATCCTCAGGTTTTAACATCCCTTCCTTCCCTAAGATCTTTTTTGTTTTTGTTTTACAATTAAAGGTAAAAACCCTCTACTCCCACATGGCTCCCAGCTTCCACCTGCAATGCTTTAATTAAAAAGGCAAGAGTTATAAACAGGTGTTCTTTCTGTCAGCATTCACAGGCTCTCTGCAGATCAATCTTTTTCACCAATTTGTCGGAGGGGCAGATGTACTTGTAATGGGTCTCTCAGTCTCTTAAGATCCATTTCTGCCTAAAATAGAAAGAAAAGGTGAGAGAAACTGGCTTGGTGAAGCTTCCAGTGACATCACTGCCTATGAGAAAAGAAAACTGTCTTTTTTCCGTTACTCTGAGTTGAAGGATCATCTAGGTTACTCTGAAAATCAGAAGACAAAGAGCCGCGACCTAAGGTGCAGGACAACAAAGAGAGAATCCAGAATAAAAGTCTGTCCATGGCAGTGTCAGCTGACAACAAATCTTCGAGAAAGGCAGTGCTAGCAAAGGGTACGGCCCAGGGTCTCAGAATGCAAGGACATCGGAGACACCTTGATGTGTCAGTGAGCATGTGATGCACCCCAGACTTTTGCAGGGATCCAAAACTTTACGCTACTGAAGACTTTATCCAGTATCTGTTTTTCGTTTAAGTCAACTTTAAAACAAGGATGTGCAGTCAACTTCAGCACTCTGAAGATCCAACACATGCTTGGACC
The DNA here is from genome assembly GCA_004363535.1 of Dasyprocta punctata. Taxonomy (NCBI): domain Eukaryota; kingdom Metazoa; phylum Chordata; class Mammalia; order Rodentia; family Dasyproctidae; genus Dasyprocta; species Dasyprocta punctata. Next base: position 16,565 of record RJWM01006444.1, read on the forward strand.
TCACCCTGGTGGAGTCTTGGGTGGGGCAGAAGCACCTGTATTTGTAAGGGCTCCAGAAATAGTTCTTCTCTGCATTCCCTTCAGCTGAGAACCAGCACACATACAACAGATGACAAAGTGCCCTTAGACTGAGGCAGGAAGATGGGTTAAACCTATTCAGA
>RJWM01006444.1:16825-84429 GCA_004363535.1 Dasyprocta punctata
AAAAAAAAAAAAGGCAGAGAACAGTAACTAAGGGTTAAAGGGGACTTTAAAACTTATAGGGACAATCAAAAAATTGGTAACATCCCCAGAAAGATGACAACAACAAACAACAAAACCAAATCTTTAAAGTGACAAAAGACTATGGAGAAAAGGAGTAAGGATTTATTCACCAAAATGAAAGATATTAGATTGAGGGAAGCATACTCAGAGATTTGAAAGATGCAGTTTAAAAAAACAATATATTATTATTTTTTTTAAAAAAGAAGTATCTTTTAGTCTAATAGTCTCTGACCTGTGTCTGGCAAAGATTTCCCTTAGTCTCTCCTGACCTGAATTTTACTTTTCCTTGGTGATGCTGAAGATTGAATCCAGTGCCTTCACACTGAGCTACATCCCCAGCTCTTTTAAGGTTTTTTTGGTTTTGTTTTTCAAAATTTGAGACAGGATCTCTTGCTAAGTCACCTGTTGCCCAGGTTGAGTTCAGAGTATGATCTTCCTGTCTCAGTCTGCCAGAGCGCTGTAATATAGGAGTGCACCAACACTCCTGCCCTAGATTTCACTTTGGTCTCATTGCCACCACACATTTTAGGTGAGAAATCTTTGGGTCAGTAAGTCTAGGAAAATTAAAAACGAGAGAAAAGTAGACAACTCCAGTTGAAAAATAAATGACTCCAAAGAAACAAAAGTAAAAGTAGGTCTAAAAATATCAGTATGCTAATCTTAAAAGGATAGAAAGGACCTGCAATATTTTCATCTACTTATATTATAAAACCATTACAGAAGTGTCTACTGTGTAGTCAATATTATTAACTGAGGAATAATTTATACAGGAGGAAGAAAGCTGGATCATTCTTCCAGTTTACCCATTTGAAGTACTATGGTTATAGATAATAATGATATCATATAAGATGGGGCTTAGATTATCTTAATTTTTATAAAACTTACCTGAGCAATTGCATCCTTGAGTTGATTGTATTTCTCTAGGTCAAAACGTGACTTTTTGGCTCCTTTATGGAAAAATAGTAAGTATTGTCTGTCTCTGGCTTCTGGATAAACATATTCCTACAAAAATAAAGGCAAAAAACCTCAGTCCTTAGTGTACTATCCTCATGAAATAAGTATTTACTAACTGTTGATTAAATTTAATACATATGTGCTATTAAATATTTAACTACTTCTTAAACTTTGTATTTTTGCTTTTTGAGACGAGCTCAGAATGGTCTTGAACCTTTGGGTTCAAGGGATGCTCCTGCCTCAGACTCCTGAGCCTCTGGAACTACTGGTGCACTTCAGGCTGAGACTCTTCTCATATGGCTGTAATCTGCTTGTTTGCACCATTAGATTATATCCTATTTTATGACTATACCACAATTTATCTATTCATTCTACCATAGATGGGCTACGGAGTTATTTTCTGGTTCAGGTATTCATGAACAACGCTTTCAAGAACATTTCTGGACTCATCTCTTTTGAGTCTGTACCTAGAACTGGAAACTCCCGGCCACAGATGCATGTGTTCAAGCTTAAGACGTGATGGCAAAAAGGTTTCTAAAAGTAGTTGTACCAAGTGTACTCTGTAAGATATGAGATTCGCCATCACTCCATATTCTTGCCAATAAAAATGTTAGCTGTTCTAGTGTGTGTACAGCAGTAATATTAAAAAAAAAAACACATGGTATACTTAGATACAATTCACATACAATTCTAGGCAACTACTGACCTACCTTCTCTTTGTATAGATTTGCCTATTTTGGACATTTCAATTAAGAGGAACCATAGAACATGTGGTCCTTTGTGTCTGGCTTCTTTCATTTAGCATAACGTTTTCAAATCTCATTCATTTGTTGTGTGTATCTGTAATTTTTTTCTTTTCTTTTCTTCTTCTTCTTTTTTTTTTTTTTTTGGTCTTTTTGAGATAGGTTCTCACTATGCAGTTCAGGCTGACCTTGAGCTCACTTTGTAGCCCAGGCTGGTCTCGAACTTGCTACAATTCTCCTGCCTCAGCCTCCTGAGTGCTGGAATTACAGGTGTGTGCCACCACACCCAGCTGTAACTAATTTCTTTTTATTGCCATATAATATTCCACTGAATGGATATACACATTTTATTTATCCATTCATCAGTTCACAGTATTTGGTTTGTTTCTTCTTTTTGGCTATTAAGAATAAAGCTGCTATGAACATTCATATACAAGCTTTAGTGTGGACATGATGTTTTCATTTCTGTTGGAGACAAAGAATATTTTTCTGATGACTCATGGAGTTCGGGCCTTTTCATTTCATATATTACTGGCCATTTGCATAACTTCTTTTAGAAGTGTTATTCAAAATCTCTTACCATTTTTTTTTCTATTGGTGTCTCTTTTTACTACCAATTAGTAGGATTTATTTATTCTGGGTATAGATTCTTTGTTGGATTTAACTTACAAGGGGAAATCAAAATATACAATGGATGCTTAAATTTAAAATTTTCATTACAGTAAAAGACACATTTGCATTAATCTCCCTCAAAATACTCCCCTTCACTTCAAGCACCCTCATTCCATTCTTCTTGCCAGTTTCTGAAGCAGTTCTAGAAGTCTCTTTTCATGAATGTCTTTTGGAGGTGTGATAAATAATATGATGAATGCTACTTTCGAGCTCCATGCAATGGAAAGAGAGACTTGTGAAAACATCAGAGCGTGTCCTCATCCCCCTTACTCCCTGGATGTGTCACTATGCAACTTCTAAGTCTTCCTCAAAGTCAAGATGATGATGAAAGGTAAACGTTTTGTATCAGTTCTACTTGGAAGCAGCTGTGACAGGGTAACTAAAGACACTCATTGAGAGGACTTTCAGAATTGCTTCAGAAAGTGGCAAGATGATGAGATGCGTGTTTGAAGCAAGGGGGAATATTGTGAGGGGGGATTAATTGCAATAGACAAACAATAACTAAACATTCACTGTATTTTTAATTATAAGGTATTATATACAGTACTACAAATCTCTCCTTGTCTCTTTTTTGCATTTCTACAGATTGAACCCAGGGTCTTCACACTGAGCTACATCCCCAGCCTTTCTAAATTTTGAGGCATGGTTTTCCTGAGTCACTGACTTGCCTTGGCTAGGTGTGAATGCGTGATCCTTAGGGTACAGATGTGAACCCCTAGACCTGGCTACAAATGTACCCTTTTAGGCTGCTCACCTTCTTCATAGTGTTCTTTAATACAGCAAAGTTAAGTTTTTAATGTAGTCTGATTTTTCATTCTTATCCTTTATGGTTAGTACTTCTCATTTTGTATAAGAAATCATTCTCTGCACATGAAGATATTCCCCTATATTATCTCCCAGGAGCTTAACTGAATTACTTTTCATATTTAGATCTATAATCTATCTTGAATTAATGTTTGTTTATAGTATAAACATAGGACTATCTCATTTTATATGAATACTTAATATCCATAACACCACTATCTTAGCGTCACTTGTTTTATTTATTTATTTATTTATTTTTGTGGCACCGGAGATCGAACTCACAACTTTGTGCCTGCCAGACAGGCACTTAAGTCATTGAGCCAAACTCCCAGCCCTGGTTTTTTGAGGCAGGGTTGCACTATGCTCAGGCCGGCCTTGCACTCGCATTGTAGCCCAAGCCAACCTCGAACTCACAACGCTCCTCCTACCTCAGCCTCTCGAGTGCTGGGATTAAAGGCATGTGCCACCATGCCCGGCTCTTAGCGTCACTTATTGAATAAGACTCTGCTTTCTTTATATCATCATCTTCTTAAAATCCTAAATTCATTTATACTGGGTCTGTTTCTACTGGTCTATTTGTCTATATTTGTGCCACTGTCTCAATTACTTAAGTGGTAAATGACAGCAGTAGTCCTGATATCTCATGGAGTAAATCCATTTACTCTTTCAAGAGTTTATTTATTTATTTTTGTTTTCTTAGTCCTTTACATTTCTGTGTCAATTTTAGAAGAGATTTATTCAAATCTCTTTCCCTATCACTAGATCTACTGGGATTTGGACTAGGATTACATTGAGTGTAACAGATCACTGGTGTATCAGTTACTTTTCTTCCCTTCCTGAGACAAAATAACCAGTACTCAAAATTAAGGGGGGAAAGTTTTATTTAGCTCACAGTTTGTGGAGGTTTCAGTCCATAATCAGCTGGCTGAAAAGCAGGGTGGTATGGCAGAGGGGCAGCACTTCAAGGTGGCAGAAAACAGCAAAAGCAGCAAGAGCAAGAAGGTGGGAATAGTAAACCTCTTTTTCTCCCTTATATTGTATGTAGGCTATGCACTCCCCCACAGGGTGGGTACAGCTGTCACACCACCTCTGCCCTCCTCTTGCACAGGATGAGAATGTTTACAAAGTGAGGGCCCTGGCCCCCTGCTGAGCCACTTAGTTAAACTTCTAAACTTCTCAAGTTGACACAATGTATCAATCATTGCAACTCCGTAGAACTGACATTTCTAGAATACTTTTAAGTCCATGAACATAGTGTATCATTCCAATTATTAAGTCTTCTTTATGTTTTTCTGCACAGCAGCTTAGCATATATTTTGTATGATGTATTTCTAGGTAATTTAAAAAGTAACCTTAAGGATTGAGGATGTGGCTTAGTGATAGAGTGCTTGCCTAGCATGGTAAGTGCTAGGTTTGGCCCCTACCACTGAAGATGAAAACAAAACAAAAAACATGGGGGGTGGGGGGAAAGAGAGAGGGAGGGAGGGAGAGGGAGAGACAGTAAGAGTGAGTTGGGCTATTCAAGCTGAACAGTTGTCCTTTCATACCATTTCCAGGCAATGAAGGGACATCAGAACATCTTGTGTACTTGCCCACTCCAGGACTATATGCCATTGCTGTTGTATATTTTAATTTTTTCTGTACTCTAAATTCTGTAAGGGTTTATAATTATTTTTTATACTTTTTTTTTTTTTTTTTTTTTGCAGCACCGGGGATCAAACTCACAACCTCGTACCTGCCACGGCAGGCGCTTAAGCCACTGAGCCAAACTCCCAGCCCTAGTTTTTTGAGGCAGGGTCGCACTATGTAGCTCAGGCCAGTCTTGCACTTGCGTTGTAGCCCAAGCGGGCCTCGAACTCACAATGCTTCTCCTACCTCAGCCTCCCGAGTGCTGTATTTTTTATACATTTAACATTCATTTAAATTCACTCACAGAATTATAATTTTCATTAGCTTCATTCCTTCCTGTTTTTTCACTTTCTATCTATGATAATCTTCTTTCTACCCAAAGTACAGTTAGGTATTTAGTACTTAGATGATGGTGGCAAATTCTCTATTTTTCTGAAACATATCTTATTTTCTCACCAGGAGGTGACCCGCGCCTGGAAACCAGCGCCATGTGTGGGTTGCTGCAGGAGTGGGAACAGCCACACCCAAGCCTCTCTCCATGAGTCAGTGCCACTTGCAGACTGTGGAGGGAGAGAACCAGGCCTCACCTGTAAGCAGTCCCGGCCAGGAAACCATATCATTTTCATTGTTTTGTTGGGTTGGGTTTTATTCTCTTTTGTTTTGTGATTATGTTAAATCTGATGGCATGAGCAGCTATTTGAAAGATAGCAAGACATATTATGGTAGCCATTTTGGATTTATTATTGGGTTGTTTTGAAGTCCTTTATTGCATTCATTGTTTTGTTTTTATTGTTTCTATTCTGTTTGATTTTTACTATGTCCAAAGTTATCTGCAGCTATTCTGAAGACAACAAAAGGCATTATGGTAACTATTGGTGGTTTGGTAAGGTCTTGAAGTCCTGTATCTCTTACACTGTATTTTACACCCTTTTGTCTTTGTATCACTTTGAATAGTTTCTTTCTTTCTTTCTTTCTTTCTTTCTTTCTTTCTTTCTGGCTTTTTGAGACAGGGTCTCATTGTATAGTTCAGGTTGGCCTTGAGCTCACTTTGTAGCCCAGGCTGGTCTCGAACTTGCAATGATCCTCCTGCCTCAGCCTCCCAAGTGCTGGGATTATAGGTGTGAGCCACCATGCTCGGCTTCTTTTGACTTCTTTCAGGTCACTATGTCTTTTTCTTTTTTGCAGTGCTGGGGCAACCCAGGGCCTTGCACATACTAGGCAAGTACTATACCATTTAGCTACACCTCCAGCCCCACAATTTCTGCCTTTAATTATGTGTAATCTGTGAATTCCATGTACTATATATCATTTCTAGAATTTTCATTTGATTTTTTTTAAAAAACAAGTTATCTGCCAATATCCTCAACTTTGATTTTTATCTCCCTGAATATAATAAATATAATAATTAAAGACTATCTGTAATAATGCCAATATCTGATCTAACATCTACTATTCTAATATTTACTATTTCTGGAGAAATCTCCTTGCATATGCTTATTTTTTTATTGAATGACCAAATCTGTACTGGTGAAATTATTAGTGAGACAATTTAAGGTTTAAGATAATGTTGTTTCCTCCCAGGGATGATACATATTTGCTTCTGCCTGGAACTTACGAGTACTAGCACTCTGGGATTGCCCATCTCCTGCTGCCTCAATCCAACTTCCTGTACTGAATTTGATGAAAGATGGCTTACAACAGACTCATCCTTATTCTGCCATGATGGTCTCTGGAGGTTCCAAGCAAAGCAGGTGTGCATCACCTGCTTCAGTGATCCCTGGGTACCGATCTCTATGGCTTTGGCTCCCCAGGTTATCAAGCATGGCTCAGATGCGTGACCTCTCGGCCCTACTCTTCTTGATCAGGATAAATTCGCAGAGAGAAAAACACACCTAAATAATAGCCTGACCTTCTTGGCATTTCTCTTCCACTGAGCCTTGTCTGTCATTTTTGTTAGCTCTCTAGTATCTCCAGACAATTGTGTATTATATTTTATCTAACAACTTTAACATATGCTAAGGGGAATGATCTCATTATCTGAGTATGCCATAACTAGGAGCAGAAGTAAATATTTAATTATTGATGATGACAGATACTAGATGAGTGGTAGGTTAAGGGGCTTTAGAAGTCTTTAGAAATGGATAAAATTGAGGTGCGAGTCAGTAACACTGACTGAAGGAATAACATGGATTAAGAACTTGAAGTAAAGCCTCCCACAGTCATCTAAATTGCTGTTACTAGGTTATGTATTTATCTTTGCTTAGGATGTGAATGTAAATTAAATTTATTCAGATCTATATATGCTGTGTTTTTTGGGCACCAAACTTTAACTGAGCAACTAAGTTCAAATGTATTCTAGAAATTTCATGATTGCATAATTAGTGAGAAGAGACACAGCCTAGTTATGAGAGTTAGAGGCTGAAAACACAGAGAACAAGAAAAATAAACAAGGATAGGGTAGTAGATGGAGAGAATGGGATTAACAGCAGATGGAGTGGTTGACTCTTAACAGGAAAAGGCCACTTCTTTTAACTTGAAGAAGACAGTATGAAACTAGGTACAGATAGAGTTAAACTCAGGGTTTAGAAACTAGAAAATGCATTGTCTCTTCAATTTTCTAGAAGTAGGAGGCAAGGTTAAGGGTGGGCCGGGGACTTGATGTGAATTCTTAGAATAAGTACTGGGGGTGGTATGAGAGAAGGAAATATAATTAGAAACACAGGCAGTGGCCCATTGCACACAACCACATGTTTTTTACTCCAGCAATGTTTGCTAGCCTCAATATAGGATGAGGGGATTGAGCGATTCCAAATGAGGGCTTTGTAGAATACATATGGTAGAAAGACTAAGGCACGGGGATTGTAGGATACAAAGAAGAGAATGGCAATTGATTTAAGTGAGATAGAAAAGGAAGCAACACAGGAAGTATGTGATGGTGAAAAGTTAAGAGAAAGATGTCAGTAGCCCCAAAATCTACTTGGGATCAAATGAGACAGTGAGTGAATAAAAAGGGTAGAAAGAAAAGAAATTATGATCAGAAATTAGAATACTGATTTATATTATAAGTGACAGAGTTCTGGGGGGTCCTGAATGGCCACTGAAGTGGTTTGCTAGAACAGAATATAAATGATGGATGTTAAAATGAAAGAAAAGAAAAAGACCAAACAAAGGAAGGTATTAAGGTTAGATATTTCTCAATCTTGTTTTTAATTACTGCTCCTTAAAAGTCTTCTTTAGACACTTTTTTTACCTGATTGTCCTCCTTCCCAAAGAAGTCTAATACCACAGCTATACTGTACATCTATTTATATACTGTAATATCTGTGATGGTTTTCTCTCCAAGAACCAATTTCCACCCCTTTCAACATCTCTCTTGAAAAGCCATGGGTTGGATTGTAGGATGGGTGGTCCACACACATTCTGAAGTACTCAGACTGTCAGTTTTCACTGTCAGGCTCTTTTTCCAGATAATGGAAACAGGTGCCAGGTTTCATTGGAATATTGGTAAAATTCAATATTCTACTGGATTTCATTAATTCAAAGAACTGGTCATCTTATAAAGATTCTACTGAGATGTACTTAGGCTGCTAACAAATGCTACAGCTCAGTGTAAGAGTTTAGAAAAGGTTAAATGCTATTGAATAGGTATGTTGCTTCATGGTGTTAGTAATGGACGCTATTTAGGTAAAGGATATTTAACATAAAAAAACTATCTTCAATTTGGTCAGCATTTTCCTTTTCTATGAGAATAGTGCCAAAATGTTCACTACTGCTATTTTGCAACTTGTCACTTGAGGGCAGCAACAACGTGTTGGGAATTACAGAAGTGGAGCATTTAACTAGTTGAGACAGAAAAATTATTAAAGATCCTACCATATGATGAGGGGGAAAAAAAGGGATGGCACTGTGTGCATATGAATACCTACATTACTGTACAGTAGAAGGAAACACAACACAGAATTATTTGTAAGCTGTAATTATTCTCCAATATGTTTCTATTTCTATTCTAGATCCAGACTATTTATGGTTTTCGTAAATAACTACTCATAAATGAAATCAACAGAAGAGCAGATTACTTTTTTTCACTGAGCTTCAGTTCCTCATCTATAAAATGGGAGCATACATTTACAAGGCTGAGATTAAATATGGTCTCAAGAAAAGGTAACTAATAGTAATGACCAAGCAAAAAGCATGGGCATTTCACAGAAGTGTGAAGAATGCTTAATCATTTCAGCATTTCAATAATCAAGGAAATTCAAAGTTCATAAGAAAATTTTATACTTCATTGATTGGCAAAAGGTACATGAAAGGCGGTCTCTAGATTCAAGACATAACTGGAAAAGTCCTACAGTATGGCTAGATATGGCTGTCATTTATTTTATATGTTAAGTTCACTCAGTTTTCCACATATAGTATAGTATAGATATACCCTGTGTTACATGATAAGGAAATAAAAATGAAATGAAACCAAATAGCCAGCCCTCAAAAGATATCATTTAACAGGAGGGAAAAGATGTTGTGCAAATAATTACAGCACAAGATAGCGCAGGATGAGTGAGATGAGAGGCACAATGTACTACGGGAATTCATAAGAGAGACAGATTGAAGTCAGCTGGTGGGAACTTGCCAAAAGTTCATGAAAGATAGTAAGTCTCAAAATGTGACATGTCGAGAAAAACTGGGAAAACTTTCCCACTTGAATGAATGGTGTGAAGAAAGGGATGAGGAGTGCTGGGAAACTCAAGACATCTTAGAGGAATAGCTAATGTAATTTGGTTTGTTCAGAAAACATAGTACATACAGAGTGGAGTCAAGAGACATTTGAAAAGGACAAACAGTAGCCAGTTATGAATATCTAGGGAGAGGAGAGAGATAGAGTTGTTATTAGATATAAAGGACATGGCTGTTCAGTTCTGTGCACAGTAACTAGTACAAGTCAGACAATGCAGCAAAATCTGGGTAGGCATTAGAAGGACAGAAATAGCCTGCTTTCTTTTCTACTAGACATGTTTGAGAGGCCCAGAGGTCAAATAACATTCTTGTTCTTTCATTCTCCTACATATAAGTAGGCCCATGACCACTGAATGAACAACAAAAAGAAAATACCTATGTTTAATAGCAGCCATATAAAAATATGAGATGCAACTCTCAGCTTTCTTCTGATATGCAAGAAAACAGAAAAAGACTCTCTTGTGTCTCAGCTACTTCAAATGTCTGATATTCAAGGTAACAATAGGTTGGATCTGTGATGGTGTTGAAGATGTAATGATAAATAATGTGAAGGGGCTGATGTTGTAGCTCAGGAGTAGAGCGGTAGCTTCGCATGCGGAGGCTCTGCATTTAATCACCAGTACCACATTCTAAAAAGTGATGATAAATCCCTCGTACTTCCCAAAGTACTCCAAGATACTTAAATCAGCATTGGAAAAAAATTAGTTCTAGATAAAAAATAAGCCTTGGTTGATAAAGAACAGTCCAAGCAGATTTGTGTAACTGGTGGTAGGCTGTTTGCCCTCTTTTTTTTTTTAATTGTTATGATAACAAATTTAAAAAATGAAGTTTATTAGTCACACGTTACTTACATTATAAATTTTACATATGGCCCAAGGCAATTCTTCTTCACTCAATGTGGCCCTAGCAAGTCAAAATGTTGGACATGCCTAAAAGTGACTAGGTATTTAATATATGTAGTCATGAAGTAAGAACATCAATACATTTCTTATTCTTTCACATAGGCAGAAGTAGTACAGAGTGTAAGTACTGATTAGTTATCACCAATTCTCTATTCCAAAAACTCAAAAGAAAGTATGTGACATTCCTCATCCAACTGTTAAATTAATTACATAACATGTTAAAAAAAAACAAAACAATGTGAGTGAACAAGTTGGTCACTGCAGAAGTCCTTTGCTCTCTGTTATAGTGTGGTCAGTCCTGTGTCCCCCCAAAACCTCACATAATTGTGGCATGGACAGGGCTGTGGCTGGTGTTTGTGACTGGTTTGTTGTCTGGTGCTGGGATTGGCAATGTGAGTGCTGCACCTGCTCAGGGGTGGAGCTGACATACAGTGTAAGGGAAGGCGGGTCTTCCTCTTGCTCTCTCTCTTGCTGGGTTCACGCGCCATGCTGTTTGGGCAACCACTATGAATGGCTGCCCCACCATGCCATGCTGCCTTGGAGCCAACTAAGTATGGACTGAAACCCCCCAAGAACTGTAAGAAATAAACCTTTCCTTCCTTAATTTTTGGTGTCAGGCATTTTGTCTCGGCAACAAGTAAAAAGTAACTAAGGCAGAATTTGGTACTGGGAGTGGGGCTGTTGCTGTGAGTAAACCTGACCATGTGGTTCAAGAGACTTTGGAAATGGCTTGTGGGAAGAGTCTGGAAAGGTTCAGAGAAGTCGCCTGAATGTGTAGAGCTGGAACAATTTAGGCTGTTCCGTATGGGAGATTCTGGTCAGAGCTCAGAAGACCAGAAGGCTGATAAAAAGCCTGCCAGTAAAGACCAGGCTCTTGTGGGAAGAGTTTGGAAAGGTTTGAAGATGTTGCCTGAAAGGTTGGCGCTAGAACAACTTAGGCTGTTCTGTATGGGAGATTCTGGTCAGAGCTCAGAAGACCAGAAAATTGATAGAAAGCCTGCCAGTAAATACCAGGCTCAGGAGGTTTCTGCTGGGAAGAAGGACTGCATTGGCTGTTGGATTCTACATGATGTGTGTTACAGCTTGGCAGCAAGTTTGTCTGCATTCTGCCCATGCCCAGAGACATTGCCTGAGACTGAGATTAAGGGTGATGGACTGATTAGTCTGGCGAAAGAAATTTCAAGGCAACCTAATGTTGAAACAGTGGCCTGGCCATTGTTCGGGACTCTTAGCCAGATTTATGCTGTGAATCAAGAACAAAGAGCCCAGCATGGTGACTTAAAACATTGTGAGTTTGACTAGAAAGCTGTGGACTCTAAAGACAGAGCTGAGACCTTGACTGCTGAGAAGGAACAAAGGAATAAGAAAGATGGCCTGGGGGCATTCTGGGAAGCAGTGGGCCTCCACCCTTTGCAGCCTCAGGCCTTCCAAAGTGAAACAGTTTGCTCAGAGGAAAAAGCCGCAGAGTGCCATGTTCCAGAGTGGTGATGGAGGCCACAGGAGATTCCAGAATGGTGGCGGCCACACCAGATTACAGAATGGTGGTGGCATTGAGAAGCTTTTCATCACAATCAGGTTCAGAGCTCAGTGATTCAGGCACTTAACCTCTACAGTCAAGACAGGAAAGCCTGGCTACTGCTCCAGCTGGCAGTGGACCTTGGCAGCATCCACATGGCACTGGTTTTAGGTGCAAGGAAAATGCACAGATTCTAAGGCTAAGGCAGCTTCTGCCCCGCCTGCAGAGGGCAACGTGTAAAGATGTAAGGGTGAAGCCAAGGAACATGGATCATCCAAGGAAAGCTATGGAAGTTAAAACCCCTGAAAATGCTGTGGGTGTGGAGTCACTCAAGCCTTTTAGAGTTTGCAACCAGATTGCTTCAGATGCTGAGTGGAGAATTCCAGGACTTAAATGTTTGCCCTGCTGGATTTTGGACTTGCTTTGGTTCCAATGCTTTGTATTCCCGTGTGTAACTTTTGGAATGGTAATGTTTATCTTGTGTCTTTACATGTTGGAAGTGTTTAACCTTTGTTTTCATTTGTACAGGGGGTTACAGTTAAGAGTTTGCCATAGATCTTGGAGGAGCTTTGGGACTTGGACTTTTCAGAAATGCTGAAACTGTTAGGACTTTGGCAACTCTTGGAGATGGATTAAATGTCTCTTGTATTAAGGATGTACATGAGTCTTTTGGGGGCCAGGGGTGGAATATTATAGTGTGGTTGGTCTTGTGTTCCCCCAAAACCTCACATAATTGTGGCCATGGACAGGACTGAGGCTGGCATTCATGATTGGTTTATGGTCTGGTGCTGGGATTGGCGATGTGAGTGCTGCACCCACCCAGGAGTGGAGCTGATATGCAGTGTAAGGAAGGGGGATCTTTCTCTTGCTCTTTCTCTCTTGTTGGGTTCGTGCACCTTACTGTTTTGGTGACTGCCACGAATGGCTGCTCCACCATGCCATGCTGCCTTGGAGCCAACTAAGTATGGACTGAAACCCCCTGAAAACTGTAAGAAATAAACCTTTCCTTCCTTAATTTTGGGTGTCAGGTATTTTGCCTCAGCAATGAGTAAAAAGTAACTAAGACACACTAAGACACTCTCTTTCTATTCTTATGATAGTCTATTTTTCTAATATAGTGGTTTGTATGCTTTCTGAATAGTCTCTGAACTTCATAAAGGCAGAAGCCATGGCTTATACCTGCTTCTGTATCTTTATCACCTACAATAGTGCCTGGTATATAAGTGACATCCACATTTGTGTGTGTGCATGCACATAAAGGAAACTGAGTACTTAGAAGAGAACTGACCTTGGAAAGAATATGAGAGAAAGAAGATCTACTTTGACAACAGAAACTTCATTACTACCTCAGAAAATGTTATTTGAAGAATTCTCACCTGGCGCGTCATTACAAAATACGCATACATGGCCATGGCACTTCCATAGGTGATGAAGTAGGTGACTGGCTCCATGATGTCCCAGGAGTATTCCCACCAGGTGAGCCGGGCCAAAATGCCAAACTGTGTGGCCATGTAGGCAAGGCCACCCCATAGCACCAAAGTGGTCCTCTTCTCAGCTTTTCGGCTAATTTCAATTCGTACCTGAGGAGAACACATGCTTTAATTGTAAAGAATTTTGCCATGGAACCAACTTAAAACTCTTACTTACTTAAACTGTTCTATGTCCACTAAAGAAACAAAGCTTATCATCAAGACAAATGGTTGATTCAACTCTAGTAAATACTAGTTTGTTTTCCTAAATAGTATTGGTAGTTTTCACTGAATAAAATTGTCTTAAAGGAATAACTTTTTGTGTTTTATTAAAGTTTCACCCTAGAAGTTGGTGAAAATATGGGAGTGAGTTTTAAAATCTTGCCATCTGACAAGATTACCTTCTTTATGTTCTCTCACTGCTGTGTACAAGATTGAATCTACTAGCAGTTTTAACTCAAATGCCATTTGCAGCAGAATGAGTCAGAACATATATTCTGGATTAGGAGTAGCAGAGTTCAGGGCCCTTCTCAGCAAAACACCATTAACTTTAATTATTTTGAAGAAATCAGAAAATGTACAATATTCAAAGTATTTGTTCCTTTTCTTAATCCTTATAATCTAGTTTAAAATGAAATACAGTCAAACGCTGCATAATGATTTGGTTATGATGGATTGCATATATCATGGTGGGCCCATAAGACATTAACGGAGCTGCCAAATTCCTATTACCTAGCGACAGCATAGCTGTTGTAATGCCAGAGTACAATGTGTGTTTGTGATGATGCTGGCATAAACAAACCCACTGCACTGTCAGTCATATAACAGTAAAACATATACAGTCATTTACAATACATGACACAATGATAATGAATGGTTTATGTACTTACCAGACTATACTTTTTAATTGTTATTTTAGATTGCACACCTTCTACTTAATAAAAAAAAAGGTAACATGCCAGAAACAACCTTGTAAATCTCCTAGGTACCACACCACATGTTTGCCAAATCAAGGGATAGGGCTATACCAGTGATGGCGAGTGCCTGAACTGTAACCCCAAACCCATTTATTTATTGCAGTGTCAACACTGCAATTAGACCTGAATACTGAGGTTTTAGTTAGAAAAACGAAAACAAAAAAACAAAACAAAACTCTCATCTGTTAACATCTGTCTTAAAAGAAAAACACATAACATGTATGCCATAGGCTCGCCATCACTGGTCCATACCATCTAGGTTTGTGCATCACATTCTGTGACACTCTCATAACAAAATCACCCCACAGACACATTTTTCAGGATATAGACTGTAATTACATGAAGTATATTTGTATCTCTTCATAGGTACAGTCATATGATGTATGTGCATCATCATAAAAAATTAAGAGTATAACTGGGAATACAGCTTAGTGGCAGAAAATTTGCTTAGCATGCCTGAGGTCCTGGATTTGATCTCCAGCACCACCACAAAATTAAGGGTGCCATACATTGATTCAAAATATTCTGAAAAGTGTAAAGAAGAAAAATTAATCATAATCTTGCTACTTACATTAGCATTTTGGAATCTATTCCGATTTTTTGTATGTATGTATGTATAAATATAAAAATGTGGGTAGCTATATGCATAACATATTTAAAATTTGGATTACAGTATGCAATTGTTTTAGAATTTAGTTTCCATAATATATCATGAATATTTTCTAAAGTAAGTTACATTTAAATGAACATTTTAATAACTATATAATATTGCATATAATATTCACTCTTAACCTTGGCGAAAATCATTAGCCACTATACTCAGTCGTTCCTAAAGAGCAATTATCCCAATCTTTGGTTTTAGAGATTGTAAATCTGGTTACAGGGAGCATATTTAGGCCTCAGAACTCAAAGTCCATTATCCAGGCTTCACATCCTTCTTTTCATGTCCTTTGTTAGCTTACAATGGAACTCTTTTATGGTTGAGTCCTATAAAGTATTGTATGAATTTGACTGACATGACTCAATTAGATAAGACTTAGAAGAAAAAAACAGAAAATGTGTGCTCTAGGAGAAACAAGGCAGCGAGAAGTGTGAGAGGTGGGTTTTCACCTTTTCCAGGGGGGCCAGCTGCTGTTTGAGATCTTCTAATCTCTCAATGAGCTCCCTTTCCTTGTTTAACTGGTGCTGCTCGATGCACAGTGTAGTGTAGAGCTGCTGGACGAGGGTCTTCACGTCGTTCAGCGTTGCTGCGTTTTCATGGCTTAGGAGGTCTGAAAGAAAGGGCTTATTTACTTTTTTAAAAGTATGCCTTAAATGAAGGGTAGGATTACTAGACAGTGACAAGATTACAAGGCAGCTCCTCCATTAGAGGAGTCGTACCTTTAGCGTTAAACTAAAAGAGAGTAACAGTTTTTTTTTTTTAATTAATTGCCCAAAAATCTAGAACATAAATTCCCATTTAGGTAACAGAACAAATTTGAAAGAAATATCTATCATTATATTCTTGGAAGTCTAAATAATATAAATGTGATGATGAATAAGGGAAATACTAAAAAAAATAATGCAAATAGTAATCTTTAAGGATAGGGTACATGTGGCTCAGCAGTAGAATGATTGCCTAGCATGTGTGAGGCCCTTGATTTGATCCCAGCACTGAAAAAAAAAAAATTACAGGCAAAAAGTTAACTCAAATGTGAAAAATCAGTAGAGAGGTTTAGAATCCATCTGATTATCATGCTTGTTAAAATTCTGATCTAAAATATATTGCCATTTTAACTGCTATTTCTGTTTAGAAACTCCTGAGGAAAACATACAGTATTTCAAATTTGCAAAGACAAAGCTGTAAATAAAGATATCATCTTAAAAATATTATCTCCCATGCATCTTCCTCTGAACATACCTACTTTTATTTCACTCCTGGTGAAGCAAGACAGAGACTAGCTATATAAGCCTCAATATCATACTCTAATGAGCATGAAGCTATGGGAATGATTGAAATGGTAAAAGATTAAATTCTCTGATTCAATATCCTCTACTGTGAGTAGCATGTGTTTCCAGAAATCTAAAAATTATGTTTGGAGAATCTAATAAAAACTCAGCTGATCTCAGCTACTAAAAAAAAGAAAAAGAGCACCAGTCATAAAACTTTCATTTTAGAATTTTATTAGCTTAAAATGTGACATTTTGTTAGGTACAACACAAGGTCAACCATCTTCTACATTAAAATAAGTCACAGTCAAGAATTAGCCATGTATTTCAAATATTTAAGGATGTCCTATTGCACAGTTATCACAGAAATTCAATCAATGAAAATCTTCAAATAAGGGTAGCAAATTGGATCAGAGAGGAACTGACTTAGTAAATGAGGTAGTGCATTAAGCACAGAATCTTGCATGCATCAGTAAACATGTGCTGTGATGGGAATGCATAAAAGTAAGAACACTTTGAGTCCTACAAGTCGTCTAGGTCACACGGTCTTCTTTGTACCAAAGCCACCAGAGAGGAAATAATACCGTGAAAGGCCAAAGTAACTGGTCTAGAACACTGGCATGAAGTGGTAGAGTCCTTATCTCTGGCCTCGCAGCCAAGGAGGTGAGTTAGGACGCTTCTGATACCAGTCTTCCTATTTCTCCTACAAGCTCACTTCCCCTTTGAAAATATAATTCCTGAATAGGAATAGCTCATAAAACTCTCAAATACTATCCCATGCTGCTCTCAAGATAATTGTATGAGTAAGCTTGCTGCTCATAACTCATAAATGAGGAATTTGAATCCGAGAAAGATAAGATTAAGAAATATTTTTGTCCCTGGTACAGACCTAGTCACTATGGGGAGGGGGGCAGGAATTCAAATAAATGATAGCTCCTCTCCCTGATGATGTCTATCAATGACATTCATAAAGTTGCAGAGCTGGCAGGGATTGGGAAAGGACCTGGCAGGTCGTGCATGACTTACTTTTTCCATTTCAACTTTCAGTGCCACGATGACATTGTATATGCTTAGGAAGGGAGGGAGGGAGGAAAGAAGTAACCAAATTAAACAGAAGCTTCTCTTTTTCCAAATAAAGCATAGACAGGTTAGAAATATCCAAATATATATGGACAACCATAACCTGAGGAGCTATAAAATCTGCAATCAGGCTCAGCATTTGTTTTACAAGAAAAGTAAGCTTCTATTCATTGGCGACTACTTAGATTAAAAATTAATTTTCATTGCAGGGTGTGGTGGCACTTGCTTGGAATTTCAGCTACTCAGGAAGAGGCTGAGGTACTTCAAGGTCAGCTTGAGCAGCTTCTTGAAACCCTATCTCTCAAAATAAAAAGTAAAAAGGACTGGAGATGTGGATCTGTGTGAGGCTTCCGAATCAATCTCCAGTCTATCTCCCCCTACCCCTGGAATGTTAGGGTTCTACTTTGTAGAAAATTTATTTATTTTTTATATCAATTTTATCCTTGGCTTCTGGGTTATGTTATAGTTAGAAAGTTCTTTTTCACTCCAAGGTTGTAAAAACACTTCTCTTTCGATTTTTTTTTCAGTACCTTCAATATTTCTTTTTCTTCTATAGAATATAAGGGTGTTTTTTTTTTTTTTTTTTGTACTGGAAATTGAACTCAGGGTCTTGCATTTTCCAGGCAGGCACTTACGCTGCTGAGCTATATCCCTGGCCCAAAATTTAAGTTTTGATCCACATACCCTTCAAGATAGAACTACTAGCCAGACGTGGTGGCACACGCCTTTAATCCCAGCACTCGGGAGGCTGAGGTAGGAGGAGCGTTGTGAGTTCGAGGCCGGCTTGGGCTACAATGCGAGCGCAAGGCCGGCCTGAGCTACATAGTGCGACCCAGCCTCAAAAAACCAGGGCTGGGGAGTTTTGCTCAGCAGCTTAAGCGCCTGCCCTGGCAAGCGCAAGGTTGTGAGTTCAATCCCCAGTGCCGCAAAAAAAAAAAAAAAAAAAAAAAAAAGATAGAACTACTAGGTACTTTTCCTACATATGTGCACATATACTTCTTAATTAACCTACATTCAAGGTTGTCTGATGTCATACACAAACTGTAGAAAAAGATGAAAACAACACAAAAAACCTGTAAAGTGTGAGTAGTTAAGTGTAAGGTGATATAAATCACACACTGTACAACAAAGCAGCTGTGAAAAAGAAGGAGGGATTCCTTACGTACTGACATTAAGATCTTCACAGGTGTGAAAAACAGGTCAGTGGTTTTTATACCTTGTCAATCGGCTACATTAGTATTGCTTCCCAGAGTGTCCTTTCATATATTGTTCTGAATTAGGGCTTGCCAAAAGAGAAACTCAGGTGAGATTTTGGGAGGCAAAAATGAAACAGCAGACTTTACGCCCTGAGGGGTGCTGTGATTAGTAGTAAGACAGAGGCAGAGTGACCTGCAGGAAGCAGCTGCGCCTGCCCGGTTGGGCTGTGGGTCATATTCCTTATCTCAGCTGTTTACTTCCAGTACTAACAACAAACCTGGGCTCATAAGCAGAGGCAGCTTTCTCAAGATGTCCTGTCCAGGCGCATGCAGGCCGCCATCTGGATTCTCCCACGGGTAGCCACTGCAAGCCAGGAGAACCACACCTTGGAGAAGCTGTGAGTGTCTGGAGAAGCCTGGCCTGCACACCACCACCTCCTGGGGAACCTGGGTTAGGAGAAACCCAGGTGCCTAACCCATCTCCCTACACTGTGGATGGGTAGCCAATGTAGGAAGTGCCTGGGAGCCCACAACCTCCTCGACCAGAAGAACCCAGGAAAGTGTCAAGATGAAGGAGCAAAAGGCAAACTCAGACTTCCAACCCACATAGAACAAGTCCAGGAGACATGGACATGAAAGAAAGCAGAAATCGCACACCTGAAATTTCTGGGATGATGGCAACTGAAGTAAAGAACTACTTCATGAGGCTATAAAAAGAAATCAGATCAGAAATAATATCTCAGGTAAAAGAAGAAATGACAAATATAATAAAAGGGTTGCTGAGCATATCTAAAGACACAGATTAAAAAAAAAAGAGGAGCAAAGGAGAATGAAGGAAACCTTGAATAAACAACATAGAGAAGAATTAGAATGCATGAAATAGACTCAGAGAGATACCGAGGAAATTAAAAACTCCATTGAAAGCTGGCAAAACCACTTGAAAGAAACTGAAAGATTGCAAAAGATCTCTTAAAAATAACAAGAACCAGGAAATAACAATTCAACAGCTGCAAGACAATGTAAACAAAAATAATTTAAGAATGATAGGTGTCAGTGAAAAAGCAAGGGTCAACACAAATGACATAAAGAGACTATTTATGGAAGTAATAGCAGAAAACTTCCCAAGCATGGGAAATGGACCTGACATACAGGTATGTGAGGCATACAGAACTCGAACTACCCATAACCAAAATAAATCTACACCCAGACATATAATCAAGACCTCACAAATTCAGCATATTAAAGGCTGTCAGAGTAAAGAAACAGATCACCTATAAAGGAAAACCCATCAGAATTATGACTGACTTCTTAACACAAACCATCAAGTCAAGAAGAGCTTGGAGTGAAGTAGTTCAAGATCTGAAAGAAAACAACTTCCAACACAGATTGATGTACCTTGAAAACTATCTTTCAAGATTAATGGAGAAACAAGATACTTCTGTGACAAAGAACAACAAAAGGAATTATTGACCACCAAACTAACCCTACAAAGAGTGCAGAAGGATATTCTAGAGATAAAAATGACCATGGCCCCAGGAACAGCATTAGAGTGGGATCACGGAGCGGGACAGACAACTGAATAGAGGGGAAAAGTAGGGAGCCAATGGCAGGAAAAAAGCATGGCAGAGATGAATCAGTGCATGTTGGCCATAACCATTAATGTAGACGGTCTCTATTCACCCATAAAAAGAAACACAGGCAGAGTGGATCAAGAAACAAGATCCATCAATATGTGGTATACAAGAAACACATTAGCTCAAAAGGAAATTCACAGACTCAAAGTCAAAAGAGAAAAAACAATGCTCCATGTGATAAGGAACCAGAAAAAGCAGGGGTAGCTTGCCCATTAACCACAGAATGGATAAGACAGATATGGCATTTTTATACAATGGAAAGCTACTCATAGCTATAAAGAAGGATAATCATGAGGCTCTTGTAGGTAAATGGATGCAACGTGTGATCATGCTCTTGGATGAAAAGGTTGGGACTCACATAGGTGAACACCATGTTGTCTCCCTAGTATAAAAAACTGAAGGAATTAGTGGGACCCAAAATGTATAATAGATACTGTGAAAGTGAAAGGGGAGGAAACATCTAAAAAGGGAAGGTAGTAGCCATTGTTAATTCTCTATTATTTTGTTTTAAAGTCCTGTATTGTTTTCATTGTTTTGATTGGTTATTCTATTTTGTTTGGTTTGATTTTCTTATATCTGATGGCACAGCCAGCTATTTCAAAGATAACAAGATATATTATGGTAGCCATTGTTAATTTCCTATTAACTTGCTTTGAAGTCCTGCATCATTTCCATTGTTTTGTTTTGATTGGTTTTATTGTTTTGTTTTATTTGATTTTATTAGGTCTGATGGCATGGGCAGCTATTTTGAAGACAACAAGAGGCATTATGGCAGCCATTGTTGATTTCCTATTACACTGTTTTGAAATCCTGTATTGCTCTCACTGTTTTGTTTGATTGACTTTATTCTGGTTTATTTTGTTTGATTTTAATCTCTTAAAAAAAAAGATGTCTTGTTCAATATCATAGTAGCCAGTAGTCAGATGTTATTTATTCATAAATTTTTAACTATGTGTTTATGTATCTTATCATGCATGCTGTTTTAAAATACATATAAACTATGAAATGGCTAAATTGAGCTAAATAAGATATACAGATGGATGGATACTTTTTTTGTGGTAAGAACACAAAAACCTGTCTTAGCAATTTTTTTTTTTTTTGAAACAGGATCTGCTATGCCGTTCAGGCTGGCCTTGAGTTCACTATGGAGGCCAGGTTGGCCTCAAACTCGTGAGGCCTCCTGCCTCAGCCTTCCAAGTGCTGAGATTACAGGTATATACCACCAACCCAAGCTCTTAGCAATTTTCAAGAATACAATATACTGTTGTTCATTGTAGTTATCATGTCGTACAACAGACCTCTTGAAGTCATTCTTCCTAAAGGAAATGCTGCATCCTTTAACACTAACATCTTTACAACCTCCCATATGTTACTAATTAAATTTAAAATAATAAAAATTCAGTTTCTCAGTCACACTATCCACATATTAAGTGCTCTATAGCTACCTGTGACTAAAGGCTATGTGTATAGTGTACAGGGCAGAAACATAATATTTTCAGTGTCACACTAGGTACCACTTAACAGTGCTGAAGAATTTATTTCTCAGTCAGCACTCCATCACTGTCCTATCCTAAAAACTAGATGTGCTTGAATTTCCATGTTTTCTGGCAAGCTTTAGATTTGTCCACTTGTGACACTGCTTTGAAATTACTGATTTTTCACTGATCTTCCAAGCTCCCTGTTCAGATTCTCAATTCTTTAGCTTCATCTACAACTGCACAAGGTCTAGTTCCCATAATAAATCTTTTATTCCATAATATTCATGTGGCTGTTTCCCTAACTGTACCCTGATTGATACAAAAATATGTACAATATGTAGGGTATGCTACTATTTATATAGGAGAAATATGTATTCATGTTTACTTATGAATGCACAGATTGTCCTGGCAGGAGGCATAAGAAATGAAAAAGAGTGCGTGCTGATGCACAAGAAAAAGGATAGCTAGAGAGTAGAGGATAAGAATAAGACTTTTCCCCCAAAATCCATTTACACTTTAAGAATGGACGTTAAGAATATACTATCTATTCTAAACAAGTGAAAAAAAATGTGCAACCATAATATCTTCTAGCAGCAATGAAAAAAAAAAAACCTAGAAAATAAAAAAGGACTGCAGCAGATCTCACAGACATTCATTTTTAACCTGGCTAAATGTAAACAGCTGTTATCTTTCTGATGATGCATCAATATTCCTTGGGAGACTCACAAGTCTAAACTTAATTTTGTTAGGTGTTCCTGACAGGAAGAATATGGTTCCAAGGAACTGTCATGGTGGAATACAATAATCCTGAACTCTTGGCCCTGAAAAATCTGCTCATGTATTTGAGAGATGAAGTTATAGGAAGAGGGAACACAAATCTACTAATGGCTTAACACTAGCACTTTGGGATAAGTTACCACTAGTACACTTGGGGTTAAGTATACCATATCCCTCTTCTGACATGTTTCCTTGTTCCAACTTTGGATACTTGTCCCTTTGTTCTAAAGTTTGGTTTAGGTACAGGGTTGTCAACACTTAAGGATCCACAACACCCACAGACTGCCAATCCTACGTAAGCACAGAATGTGACTATCCTGGACTCCACATGAATGAGTCCTCTATCTTGAGGGCCTGGTGTAGGTGTGTGAAATGACAGCTCACACAACATTCGAAAGTTATTTTTAGTTCCAAAGTTCCCATAAACAGGGTAAAGAATTAAGAAAAGTAAGCATTAAAAGGGGGTAATGAATGAATAAAAAGTTGTGCTAAAATTTAAAATTGCCCTGGAAAAGGCATGAACTACTTTTGCTCTTATCAGACATAGCAGGTGTGTTCTATCTATCCCATGTATATATAAGACCTTAGGACAATTCTATTATCTGACACCCAAAGCCTTTTATTCTGCGTTCTTCCTTCCTTCACTCACAGCCTTTTCTCTAATGAGTTACCATGTAGGGAAGTGGAATTTGCTTGCTCATTACAATGAACCATATCCCATACTGAAATTCACACTGCTCTCTTATGGTATTCAGTCAAAAAAGTGCTGCTGTCTGGGATGCCAGCCACACCTTCCTCAACCAAGGACAGGAAGATAGTATGTTGCCAACAAAAACCAATGTATTTTATATTTAAAAAAAGATTTTCTTTAAAAATCAGAGAAAATAAAGTGTATACTCGATATTATTTCAGTGTCTGAAAGATGGTACCTAGAGGCACAATCTCTTGTTGGTTGATAACAAAACTAGGAGTATTTTGATGTGTAAATTTGAAAATTTAAAAATTCTACATGAATAATGCTACTGAGTTTACTGAACTTTGTCCTTCAAAAATTACAGGTTTTTGATCTTTTCAAACTCCACATCCTAATCTACCCTTAAAGAAGTGGAGTATATCATTGCACATTTCTAAAATATGATAGAACAAAGAATTATCAGACGGTCAAATCTTCGAGGAATTACATTTCCCCCATTTTTGGTTGCTACCTTACCACTCTTTATTCAGCTTGGGAATGCCCTTATTTAAAAAACTAAAATGTTTGTTTGTTTCAAAAGCCCAGCATTAGACAAATGGTTCTTATTAGTCACTGCTTAAGATATCTTTAGTTTCTGACATCATACTTTATGGATGCTCATGTTTCAACATTCCTAACTGTTTACACTTTATATAGGATCTTAGTCAAAGTTTAGGTTGTTATCAATTCAATAGAAAATCTAAATACAATGAACTCTAGGTAATTCACACAAACACACAAACTGAGAAAATAAGACTACACTTCTGTTATTTTAGAGAATTCATAGCTCAAGTAACAGGGAATAAAGAAAAAAAATTAGCATAACTGATACACAGCTAACATGTTTTGCATATTTGGTTATTCCAGTTTAATATAATCTGATTCAATAATGTCTTACTATTTAAAGAACACTTTCTATTCCTTTTCCTAGTGAGTTTCTGCTCAACATGCTTGAATTTACATGATCTATGAACAACCAAAATGCTACCTAGTTAACTTGTTTAGTCCATTCAGTGTCTTAAGGTACTATGATCACCTGGGTCAATGGCGAATACAAAGATACAGTGCTTTCTCTCAGGGTATTTTCCAACAAACAGTAAGCAGAATTCTGAGAAAAGATCAGTCACTTCTGGTTGATTGGGAGTCAAAGAAAGAAAGAACAGGATCATTCAAAGCATCATGAAGAACTGACACTGATGTTAACACTCGAGAAATCAGAGCACAAGGAAGAGGGAGGGAGAAAGGCATCTTAGGGAGAAGAAAGGTGAGCAAACACTGAAAGGCATGAAATAGAGCACAGTTACAAAAGCAGCCAAGGAATATGTGGTGGAGGAGAGGAAGAAAACATGTAAAAGGCAAAGAGAAAATTTGTAAGGTAGATATAGATCAGATTATACAGGCATTTAAAACTTAGACCTTCAGGTAAGATGTCTCAGGAGGCTGATGGAGGGAGTCAGAAAACTGATCCAAAAAGACACAACTCAAAATGCTACTTTGGAAACTTTTTAGCATTCATATTATACACCATACTGGAGCCAAGGATGAAAAGAAAAATTTTGGTATTTTGCTGATCATGAATTTTCTTGCACTAAATTTATTTTTAAAATAGTATATTAAATTGTGCATGCCTGCAGTTCCAGCTATTCAAAAAGTTGAAGCAAGAGGGTTTCTTAAGCCCAGAGTTTAAGCCCAGCCTTGGGCAAAAGAGACACTGTTTAGAAAAAAAAAAAAAAGCAGCACTAAATTGATTATTGAATTCTTTGGCTCTAAAAATGCTCACCTGAGGCAAGCACCTTATTTTTTCCTTAGGATTACTGTTGTACAGAGGGTCCTCAACTTAGAAGTTTGCAACTGTACAATGATGTGAGAGCAATATGCCATCAGTAGAAAGCACACTTTGAATTTGGACCCTTCCCCAGGCTACTGAGACACAGTGTGACAGGCACACTCTTGTCGCACTGGGAAGTGGCAGTGACCTACATCTCAGGGTCAGACACAAGACTGTGAGGATAAACAACTGATACCCTACAGTATGCTGTGATACTGGTTTTTAGATACTGTCTTTTTTTTTTAGGTACCAGGGATCAAACTCACAGACTCACACCTGCCAGGCAGGCGCTTACGCCACTGAGCTAAATCCCTGTCCCGATTTTTTTGAGACAGAGTCTTACTGTACAGTTCAGGCTGAACTTGAACTCACTTTGTAGCCCAGGCTGGTCTTGAACTCACAACGATCCTCTTGCCTCAGCCTCCTGAGTGCTGGGATTGAAGGCGTACGCTACCATGTCCAGCTGTCTTGGTGTTTTTACATTTCATCATGTCTATCAAATGCCCATCTGTGTGCAGGAATGAGATATTCAACACTTTTTTATATAAGCTTTGTATTAGATGACTCTGCCCAATTTAAAGCTACCGTCTGTGTTCTGGACATGTTTAAGGTAGACTGAGCTAAGATGTAATGTTCGGTAAGTTAGCTATATTAAATGCATTATTCAATTTATACTATTTTCAATTTATGATGGGTTTATTAACCCCGATGTTAGCCAACAAGCATCTTGGCTAACTTTCAGACTGCTGAACATGGGCCATCAAAAAAAGAAAAACAAAACTCCAAATTAAAATCTGTTACAATGTTTAAGAAATGAGGGAAGCTCACTACTTAGTTTTAGATTTATCTTATATCAGTATCATTATTTTTTGTGGTGCCGTGAATCAATCCCAGGACCTTTCACATACTAGTCAGTGTTCTGCCACTGAGCTACACATCATGTTCATCGTGTGTTATTGTAATTATTATCTGCGGTGCTGGGATCAAGCCTAGGATCTTGCACATGCTAGGCAAGTGCTCTAACACTGAAGTACATCCCTAGATCTCTTGTATTATTTTAATATTATAAACATAATATGAATTTTAGCCTGTATGGACAGATTAAGTTAAACAGGACATTTACTTATATGAAGCAGAGAAATAATGCCAGATAATAAAGCATTCCAGTATTTAGACTCTCAATGAGAGCCAAGTGTCATGTACTAAATGAGTTCTTCAAATGAAACAGAGTCTATATGTAGATAAAACTTTCCATATACTTTGAATTGTCTGTTTGTCAAAGTGAACCAAGGAAAAATAACGTTCCTCCCAAAAGCCCTCTCTACATGTCTGTGAACCCATCAAGGCTCCTTTTTTACCTCTCTTTGGTGGCCGTACATGATATGTTAAGTCATTAATGACCAACTTGAAATCATCGAGGAGGAGGAGGTCTATCCCCGTTGAGGCAGCAACTCGAACTCCATCTGTAAAAATTTTAAGTAAAACCTGTCATATGTCTGTAATTATTCGAGGATAGTCAGGAAAAAGTAATCCTTAACAGATTTTCCAAAACAATCCCTTCTCTTTTAAATTTCCGTTAACTTTTTGCTTCATTCCCCAGTTGTATGTAGAACAAAGTTTAGATTATCTGAAGCTCTTTGTTTTTAAAAAGGCCTCAAGTCTGAAGATTTATCAAAACGTTTTTCCTCCAACTGTATGAATAAGTGAAATAATTACTGCTCATAGATGTATGGACTTAAGACTGGCTGAGCTTCAAACAAAACAAAACAAGTGTTTTCTACAAGTTTCCAGTATAGTCATTGATTAACTCTCAAATAATTCAGTAGGGATGGATACTAGGGTGAGTAAAGCACACCAAGCTTGTCCACTAAGTATATTTCTGGTTGAGTTTTAAATACTTAAAGCACAGAAATAAATACTTAGAGCCCAGAAATGTGGCAAACATAGCCAACTGGTGACTCCAGGTGAAGGGTAATAGATACATAGTATAGTAGTCTTTCAAGTTTCCTGTAGGTTTGATTTTTTCAAAGTAAAAATGAAAACAAAAACAAAAACAAAAAAGCATAAGGCACTTAAAGAATAAGCAGATGTCACATCAAGTGGGAATTTTTAGTGTCTTATTTTATATTCTTTTTATATCATACACTCTACCGTGGGAATCATTTTTAGGTGAAAAACCTAAAATCTATAAAGAAGTTCTCACATTTCATATCTCTAGAGATGATAGCTCAGCTACTGGAAAAATTTATTCTACATATAAGGGGGTGATAAAAGGTCTCAATAATATAAGATGTGATTGAATGCTTATCCTTGCCCATGGCATTACATGTGAGTAGCTTTAGAATGAGACTCCCTATGAATTTACATTTGCTAAAACTCAACAATTATACCCTGAGAACCACTGGGAGAGAAATACTTTCTCTCCTGGAACTTGCTAGGCCAAAAAAAAATTTTTTTTTCTAAAATTAACAGCATGATATTCTTTTGCAGTGACCTCTGTGTGTGTGTGTGTGTGTGTGCTTGTGTGTATGTGCATGTGTGAGTCTGTCCAGAAATAGTTTGGGAGAAGTGAGAGGTAGGTGAGAATTAAAAATGAAAGTGATTATACCTGGTGAATAGATTGCAACTCGATCAATTCCCCGATCCTCTTCTTGCAGTTGTCGCAAAAACACACCAACAGAGTCAGAGATAGGTTTGAGTGTGAACTGGCAGCGTTCACGCCGGGATGGTAGCCTCACAGATATCACAGGTAACCCATTTTGATAAACCACTGTCACATCTAAATGAGAAAGATCCACAAACATATGATAATTAGATTTTATTGTAAGTTAAAGCCATGGTGTTACTATGTATTCTTATATGGAGGTCTATTATTATCATTAGTGTGGTTTAAAATGATTTCAGAGAAGGCCTAAAAATGCCCTTTTGCTTTAGTTGAAGGTTATTCTGGGAGCTGGCTTAGGAAGATCAAACAAATCAAAAAAATTCATTTTTCTGATATGAAAAAATGGACAAAAAATTGCTCTGAATAGACAGAGGAGAGGCTTTCTAGGGGGTACAATGCAGGGTTCTTGGTATTGGCAAATACATGCCCTGGTTTTATTTGGCAGGATTTGACTGAGGAGCCTCAGACTGCTGGCCCAGATGCCAGAGCCTATAGGAGGGGTCTCTTGGCATGCAGAGTTTTTGAAAATCCCCAGGAAATGCCATCTTTCAGTACACTAGTGAAACTCTTACTCCAGGACAATCAACTCATATTTATAGTGTAATAATATTTTCAACTTGCCTGATAATCAAACATTCCAATATACAATTTGAATATACTATCATATAATTAAAACCAATTCCTTTCACGTTCTCTTGAACATCTTCTTGAGATTAGCTAAAAGCCAAATCTCAACTTTTGCGATTTTATAACAAAAATTCAGATTCCTTGAAGACTTTTTCTTCATAGTTCCTTCTTCTCTTGATCTTTGTTCCACACATTTTAGCTGGGTTGCTGTTCACAAAGTGATCTGGCTCTTTCTCTCTCTTTTTTGTGCTGGAGCTTGGAAGCTACCAGAGGGCAAGCTGAGGCAAGGGAGGGTCAGCTCCTGTGATTCTCTTCTTGTGGATCACAGCAATGTTCCGCCTGTGGTCCAGTGTCTGAAAATGGTTATTTCAAATATTTTGTCCATTTCTAGTTGTTTATAGAGCAGAAATTCTCATAATAATTGATACTTAATGGACACATGATCTGAATCTTTACATAAAAATTAAAAGATGTAATATCCGAAACCTCTATTGCCTTTTTCCTTTTAAAGGCATAGTCTATACTTCCTAAGAACAAGTCAAAATAACATGAACTAACCTAAAGTGTGTACTATCTAAAATTTGTAACATTTAAGCATATTTGAAAAATTTGTCACTTTCCTTTTCTAACGGAATCCTTAACAATAAATCTAATGTTCAGAACCTCTGATATGTGACTATTTCTGTCTCTTCTGTAGGTTGTTTGATTGGGTTATTCATTTAGATGATTAAATGATCTGGTATTTTTACTCCAATTATGTGTTTTCTATACGTGACAAAGACAAACACAGACCTCAAGAAAGACAAAAATGAATTTAAATAAAAGATAGAAATCTTTGATTATTAAACACCTAACATTTGGAAGACTTCACTAAAACATGAGTTTCACAGATAAGTGCCTTGGGGTTACTGCTTTAAAACATCTGAGACAAAGTCAATAGAGAAAATGAAGGTGTTGTGCATTCAGTTTAACTTTTTCCTTTAAAAAACATGAAGCCTTTCAAAGGAATGAAATATGAGCGCTTGGAGCAACTCTGCATGGAATAACATATTTTTGAGCTGACAAACCTTTATTATAATACTTCTTTGAAATAAACCTCCAGGCTTCCT
Source organism: Dasyprocta punctata (assembly GCA_004363535.1). Taxonomy (NCBI): domain Eukaryota; kingdom Metazoa; phylum Chordata; class Mammalia; order Rodentia; family Dasyproctidae; genus Dasyprocta; species Dasyprocta punctata. The sequence continues at coordinate 46,339 of RJWM01006444.1, forward strand.
TCTTTCCCACACACTAGGTTATAATATAAATGTTAGGTTTCTTGGTTTGCAACCAAAGAAAAACAATTGCCAAAATTTCTCAACTTTGACAATATATAAAATAAATGGCTGGTTAAAGTGAATGGTCACGATGGACATTTACAATAATGACCATTGTCAGCTACTATTCTCTAAACATTCTCTTAAAGTACAAATTGTATTAGGTGGCTCTTTGGTTGCAATTTTTGATCTTTTGCTTTTATGTCTCTATCAGTAAAATAAGAAATACACTAAATACATTTGTCAACAGTGTGCTTCAAAGAAACTCAGAAGTCATAGGACATTTGACATGAACACTGGAAGCCAGAATGTCACAAATGGATTTAGCATCAAAACAAAATGTCATAGGGTTGTACAGACTAAGAAGAGTAGTTGCAGAAACTATAAACGTTTGGGATTAAGGAATTTAGTTTTTAAAAATGCCATTAAGGAATCAGTGGAAGAAAACTGTTATCAGCTAAGCCTAGCCTGCAGGGCCAGTATGCTCTCCCATGCTCAGTGCCCAAGAGTGGCTGTGATGTGGGGCAGGATGCACCTTCTTATTCTGTCCATGGAAATCTTTAAGAAACGGTGAAACATTTATATGCGCTGAAGAGAAACCAGAGTACACCTCCTTATTCTGGTGTGATCTGAATGAAATGGAGTGGACTTTGGGATCCAGACCCCTAGATCAAGATTAACTTATGTAAAATAAGAACTATTCCTTAAAAATCTGGAAGAGGCATGGCGCAGAAAACCAGAGGACTGTCCTGGACGTAGTTTGGCATGGCATGCTCAGTCAGAGTGGTATAGGAACAGACACACTGAGACTGACACCACACTGAGTTGGCTGAATAGGTGGATGAACACCAAAAACATAACTAAAGCCAAGGTCACATCACAGGGAGACAAGCACTGACTAAACAGATCTCCATAGGAGTGACAGTTTTCTACCCGAACTGATCTACAACTCTCAACATAAAAGCACTAAAAATAAAAGAAAACAAGGCACCAAGAGGCCTCCAAAAACTCCCCAAAAGTTACTTTCACTGGCATGGAAGGGAAGGCATTTCCAGATCAAAAACAAAAGCAAAAAGAAAAACAAAACAAAACATGAATAGTTAAATGTTTAAAGAGATCAAAGAAGACACTAATAGATTCATAAAGAAATTACTAAAATGTTCAGTGAACTCAAAGAGGGGGTAAATAAGCAGAAAAAGAATTCAATTAAAAAGCTGATAAATGAGCTTAAAGATAATACTGATAAACAACTGAATAATTAAAGACAATGCAGGATATGAAGACCACTTTAGTAAAGAACTACAGATTATAAAAACAAATCCAGCAGAAATTCTAGAAATAAAAAACACAATGGAAAGTCATACTAGTAGACATGTCAATCAGAGGAGAGAATATTACAACTTAAGAATAAGAATGAAGTAATATTCACACAGTGATACTCTAAAAGCTACAAGAAACCATGAGAGGTTGGCTCAATAATTCCTAGAGCACTCTAAAAGTTATCAGTGTCGAGCTAGAGAAGGACACTAGGGGTATAAAAAAATGTATTCATTGAAATCACTGCAGAAAACTTTTCAAAGCTAGGGATTGAAATGGATATCCAGGAAAATGAGGCATTTAGAACATCAAACAGGCACAACCAGAAAAGGACCTCTCCATATCAAAATCCCAGAAATCAGAACAGAGACAGAATATTAAGTCATTAAAGAAAAACATTAAGTAACTTACAAAGGCAGGCCTATCATAACCACAGCACATTTCTCAACACAAACCTTAAAGGCAAGAGAGCTTAGAGTTATTCTTTTCAAGCCCTAAAAGAAAATAATTGCCAACCTGATTGCTATCACCTACAAAATTATCCTCCAAAATTAATGAAGAAATAAAAACTTTCCGTGACAAAGAGAATCTAAAGAAATTCATGACCACCATGAGCCTAAAGGAAAGAATATATTAAACTGGGAGAGTATTTAAACAATAGGAAAAAAAAGTGGAATTGGCACTGGAAAAATAATGCAAAGAAAGAATTCAGTAAACACTATACAAGATATTCCTATATCTTGTACTCTGAACAACTAAAAGACAATACACAATGTATCAACTATTGTATTGGTCCAAACTACTCTGTTTTGAAAGTCGGTTTCATTATTCTTTCTTTCTTTCTTTCTCTCTTTTCTTTTCTTTCCTTTCTTTTTTTTCTTAAAACCAAAAACAAAAACCAATTCTCAATGTCAATGGTCTTAGGACCCCCAGTCAAAAGACAAAGACTGGCAGATCTGATCAAAAAGCAAACTACAGTTATGTATTTTCTGACAAAAAAACAAAAACAACAACAACAACAACAAAAAAAAACAATCCAAAACCAAACCAAAGCAAAACAAAAACACCTCATCCACAAAGAAAAACAATGACTGAAGGATAGAAAACTATACTCCATGCCACTGGCACCCCAAAGCAAGCAGGAGTAGCAACCCTAATTTCAGACAAAGTGGATTTCTAGCCAAAACTGATCAGAAGAGACCAAGAAGGTCACTATTGGTAAAGGGATGAATTCAACAGGAAGAGATGATTGTGAATACTCAGTGAATATGTGTACCCAATTTCATAAAACAAAAATTACTTGACATAAATGGATGCATAGATATCAGTACAATCATAGTGAGGGATTTCAACACTTCATTCTCACAAACAGGTCAACCAGATCAAAAAAAAAAAAAAAAAAAAAAAAAAAAAAAAAAAAAAAAAAAAAAAAAAAAAAAAAAAAAAAAAAAAAAAAAAAAAAAAAAAAAAAAAAAAAAAAAAAAAAAAAAAAAAAAAAAAAAAAAAAAAAAAAAAAAAAGCAAACAAGAAAGATCGGATTTGAATTACACCATTGAACAAATGGACTTAACAAATACTTGCATTGTTTCATCCAACAAGAACATAATATACTTTTTTCAGCAGCAAATGGAAGTTTCTCTAAAAGAGATCACATCTTAGGCCATAAAATCTGCTCAAATAAATACAAAAGAATTGAAATAATCTCTTGATTGCTACTGGAATATAATTGAAATCAAGAGCAAAATTGTAAATAATGAACTCTTGAATAATCAGTGGATCATAAAAGAAATCAGGGAAGGAAATAAAACATTCTAGAATCAAATGACAATGGCACAACAATGAACTAAAACCTAAGCGACACAATAAAAGAAGTTCTAAGAGTGAATTTTATAGCTGTAAACACCTAAATTATAAAAATAGAACAATCCTAAATAATCTAGTGATACATCTAAAGGTCTTAGAAAAGCAAGAGCAATCCAAATCCAAAACTTGTAGAAGGAAAAAAATTATAAAGATCATAGTGAAGATCAATAAAATTGAGGGCTAAACAAATTACAAAGGATCAATGAATCAGAGTTGGTTCTTTGAAGGATAAATAAGATTGGTAAACCCTTAGCCAAACTTACCAAAACAAGGAAAGAAAGGTCCCATGTCAATGCACTTAGAAATGAAAGAGGCAAAATCACAACAGACATCACTGAAATCCAAAAGATGATACTAAATTATTTCAAAAACTTAAATTCTAATAAATTGAAGGACCTAGATAAAATTCCCAGACACATATAACTTACCAAATGAACTAAGAAACTGTAAAAATTCTGAATAGATCAATAACAGGCAACTAAAATTGAGGTAATACCAAAAACTTTACCAACCAAGGAAAGCCCAGGACCTGATGAATTCACTGTTGAATTTTACCAGAACTTCACAAAAGAATTAACACCAATACTTCTTAAACTCTTCTATGGGATCAAAAGGAAAGGAACACTACTAAACTAATTCCTTGAAACTAGCATTACCCTGACACCAAAACTGACAAAGACTCAACAGAAAAGTACAGACCGATATCCTTAATTAACACAGATGCAAAAATCCTCAGCAAGACATTTGCAAACAGAATGCAACTAACCATTAAAAGGCTCATATAACCCAAGTTGACTTTATCCCAAGGAAGCAAAAATGGTGCAATGCACATAAACCAATAAATGTAATATAACATATAAATGGAGCAAAGTCAGTAATTATCTCAATGGATGCAGAAAAAGACTTTGACAAAATCCAACATTCGTTCATGACAAAAACAAAAAACAAACAAATAAACAAAAAAAAAAAACCCCAATTCTGATGAAAATAGGTATAGAACAGTGGTGGTGAACCTGTGGCATGTGTGCTACAATGGGCACATAGAGGACTCTGGTGGAGTGTGACCTAGGCCGCTCCAGTATTGTCCCAGCAGCTGTGCATAGGGGCCATGTGCATGGTCAGAAAGGAGTAGTGACACCAAGTGTTGATAGCCCAAGCTGAGACTCACTAGCTATGACTTTTCCAGTTTTTGCATGGCCAGTTGGTGTGCTATCAAGGATGGGTGGATAGATGGAAAGATAGACAGAAGACAGACAGACAGACAGGTAGTTATCTTCTTGGACTGGCTGTGAGTTTTGACACATTCATGTTTACTAACACAAGATTTTAGCACTGAGTTTTCTTATGAAAAATTGAAACTCAGTATCTTTAAGATTTAGCAAAGAGATGTTCTAATTAAGAAACTGAGATTCTTTTAGTATTGTGCTGTCTCCTTGACATATCTGAATTTGCAGTATATTTAGTTGTTTGTGAAGTATTTATGGAAACAAGAACAAGGATATATATATGTATGTTTGCTTGGACTGGCTGTGATTTTAGCAGAAGCCCCCACTAGGTAGGAAATGCACTCAGATACCTTTTTCAGAATAGGCCAAAAACTGATCAATGGAACATTGTTCCCTTGCCTTGGTGGCCAGCAAATTCAAGAGGAACCCAGCTGAGAATCACTGGCAGAGATTGTTGATTCACAGAATATACAATTCTTTAGTGTTAACTAATAGCATTAGCTATTTTTGGTATAGGGATAGATTTGTATTGAGTCCTTCATTTTTCAAAAAAAACTTTTGTTTTTGTAGACTCCAAGTCTTGAACAACAAAAAAATGATTGCAGCAAAACAAAACAAACAAAAATAACAAGTGCAAAACTGAAAATAGACAGTGGAAGATGCATTCCAAGAGGTCTAGACAGAGTCATTTGGAATGACTGATTGCAATGGGAAAGTGTTATATATTCTGTGTAGTGAAAGCATTGTGGGTTTCACATCAAAAGTCAGATGGCACTTTGACACCAACCACGAAAGTGTTGCTGAACTTGGTGAAACTGAAAGTAAAGTGCTTCTTGAAGGTAAATTAAGGAAATATCATTCTCAGTATCTTACTTTTTGCAACTATCTTTCTAAAACAAATCTGACAGCTCCCAGCTTTCAAATTTTACTATGCATAGCAAAACATGGTAAATCTCTGATGGGGATTTTATCAAAATGGGCATGTTGTTTGGGAGTAATTCTCTTTGTCATGATTTCCCCAACAAGGATAAAATTACACAATGCATCTCTGAGATGTCACTTAGCAGAAATACTGTTAAAGATTGAGGTCTTGTATATGGCAAATGATGTCAGGCAGCAATTTACCAATGACTTACAAAAGGCAGCCTGTTAGTCCACGTGCTTGGATAAAAGCATAAATATAAATAATTGCACAAGGCTACCAGTAATTTTGTATTATGTTGTTGGTGACATCATGAAAGAAGATCTGGTGAAACTAGTGTCTTTGCCTCGAAGAACACAAGATAGTATCTACAATGTTGTGATGGAGGCTTTTTTGTCGTAAGACAGAAGACCCAGAAAAAGTGGTTTCAATTACTAGTGATGGGGCACCTTTCAGGGTGAGGGCAACATCTGGTTTCATACAGTTTTTTGGTAAAGAAGCAAAACATCTAGTCATTCTGTTTCACTGTACAGTGGTACGTCAGTTCACAAACACTTTCGTTTGTGAACAATTTGGTTTGCAAACAAAAGCATTTGGCAAAATTTTGTTTGCAAACTCTACATTGGGTGACAGGCATGACTGTGGCCATCTTTCCCACACAAACAGAAGCATGGCCATCTTTTCCAAAATTGTGGAACAAATTAAATTCATGAACAGAGGCATCACTGTGTTATAAAATCAAGAAGCTCTTTGTGTCCGGAAAAGCAACAAAAAGTTAGAAGATATCCTCAAAGATATTGCAAAAATGGGGAATTACATCATGGCTTGTCCTTTTAATTTCTGACAGTTTCAAGCACTTCTTGATGAGGTTCAGGTACAGTATAATGCTTCACTCATGTATAATAATGTCTGGTACTGAGTAGTGGAAAAATCCTGGAGAGATCTGTAGCTTGACTACATGAAATCATGCTGCTTATGAATGAAAGAAGGCAGGAATATTCAAAGCTCACTGATATGGCCTGGTTTAACAAGCTCATGTGCTTTACAGATTTTATACATCAATGTACTGAACAAAAACTATAAGGTACAGGGAAAGCAGCAGAAAGGATGCTTTGTGGTATCAAAACATTTGAGAGAAAACTCCAGGTTTTTGAAAGAGACCTTGAAAGTGGGCAGCTAAAATATTTTCTAAATCTAAAAATGCATTTAGGAAATTCTACAACATTTGCAGACAATCCTACAAGCCATCAGAAAATCTACAAGGAATTTTCTTGCATTGTAGCAGCTGCAAAGGAGAATTTTAGTAACAGATTTTTACAGTTCTGTAAGATAGAGACAACCATACGTTTTCTTACTTCTCCAGATAAAGTCAAATTTGAAGACCTTGATCTTCCCTGCTTACACTGGTTAGATTTTGGAAATCTGGAAATGGAGCTATTGGAATTCTATGAAAGCTCTAGGTGGAAAAATAAATTCTATGACCTGCATGCAACATTTGAGAAGACAGAGAAGATTGAGTGTGAAGGAATGACGAAGGACATGAAAATAAAGGACAGACATGAAGGAAGGAGAAAGGACATGAAAATTAAATCCGTAAAGTGTGGAATTCTCTGCCATATAATTTTAAGTCAAAGTATGTGGGATTGCTTTTCGTCTTTATTTGGATCATCTTATGTTTGTGAGCAACTATTTTCAACTTTGAAGTCATCAAATCTGATATAAGAAAGACTAACAGATGACCTGAGTGCTGAATGTGTTACTTCAAATTAAAGAAGTAAGCCGGGCGTGGTGGTGCACCAGCACTCGGGAGGCTGAGGTAGGTGGAGCGTTGTGAGTTCGAGGCCGGCTTGGGCTACAACATGAGCAAGGCTGGCCTGAACTACATAGTGCGACCCTGCCTCAAAAAAATAGGGTCAGGAGTTTGGCTCAGTTGCTTAAGCGCCTGCCTGGCAGGCGCGAGGTTGTGAGTTTGATCCCCGGTACCAGGAAAAAATAAAAAAATAAAGAAGTAGGAGCCAAGGTTTGACAAGTTATCAGCACACACACAACAGCAAAGATAACCTTAATTGTGCAAAAGCACATCAAGTGCAAACTCTTACCTTTCAATAAAAAGCTGTTTGTATCTTTTAAGACAAAAGATGTTAATGTATGAGTTGTTTTTTCTAAACTAAAACCTCAGTATTCCAGTTTAACTATAGTGTTGGCACTTTGCCATAAGTAAGTGGGTTTTGGGTTGCAGTTTGGACACTTGGTCTATAAGAGTCACCATCACTGGCAGAGAAGGATCTTACCTCAGACTATAAAAGTCATTTGTGACAAACCTGCAGCTGACATACTAAATGTAGAAAAACTGAAACCATTCCTTCTATAATCAGAAATCAGACGAGGGGGTCCACTGTCATCATTCCTGTTCAATATAGCATTTGGGACTTTAACCAGAGTAATCAGGCAAGAAAAAAGAAATAAAGGGATCCAAAAAAGCAAAATAAGAGGTCAAACTATCTATTTGCAAACAATATGATTCTTTACAAAGACCTAAAAATCTGTACTAGAAAACTCTAAGAGCTAGTAAAGAAATTGAATAAAGTGGCAGGATACAAAAACAACACACAAAACTCAGTAGCATTCCTGTTCCAATAATGAACCTACAAAGAAAGAAATTGGAAAAATAATCCTATTCACAGTAGCCTATAAAAAGAAAAGTTAACTACCTAGGGAGTAATCTGACAAAGGAAGTGAAAGACCTCTATAAGAAAAAGTGAAGTACTCTGCAAAAAGAGATTAGGAGAGGACATTAGAAAATGAAAAGACATCTCCTATTCCTGAATAAGCAGAATCAACAGTTAAAATGGCAATATTACTAGAAATGATAATGGATTTAATTTAATTCCAACCAAAACACCAACAGCATTCTTTACAGAAGCAGAAAAAGCAATCCTAGAATTTATATGGAACCAGAAGCAATCTTGAAGAGCTGAAGCAATCCTTAGCAAAAAAACACTGAATGTTGTGGCACTAGGGAGGTAGAGGCAGGAGGATCACTGAAAGTTCAAGGCCACCCTGGCTACATAATGAGCTCAAAGCCAGTCTGAACTACAAAGCAAGACCCTGTTTAGGAAAAAAAAAAAAAAAAAAAAGAAGCAAAGCAGGAGGTACTATAATCTCAGATTCCAAATTATAGTACAAAGCTACAACAGTACAAAAATTAATATGGTACTGGCACAAAGACAGACATGTAGACCAATGGAATTGAATAGAAGACACAGAGATGGCCCCACACACCTTTAGCCATCTGATTTGATAAAGGTGCTAAAAGCCAATGCTGCAGTAAAAGGGCGTCTTTAACAAGAGTGCTGGGAAAACTGGTTATCCACAAGCAGAAGAATGAATCTAGACTCCTGTCTCTCAGGTATCAAAGACCCAGATATAAAAACAGAAATGCTGAACGTGGTGGAAAATAAAACAGATAAAGCACCTGAAGACACAGACATAGGCAAGGATTTTCAGAACAGAATCTCAGTTGTGGAAGAAATAATACCAAGAATTACAAATAGGATTATAACAAATCAAAAAGCTTTTGCACAGCAAAGGAAATGATTGACAGAGTGAAGAGACAACCTACAGAATGGGGAAAATATTTGCAAGCTACTCCTCTGGCAGAGGACTAATATCCAAAGTATATAATAATAATAATAAAAAAACCTACCCCACCCAAATAAAGGAACCAATCAAAAGATGAGCAATTGAAATGAATAGATGCTTCTCAAATGGAGTATAAATGGTTGTTAAGTACATGAAAAATATTTAGCATCTTTGGTTATTAAGGAAATGCAAATCAAACACAGACTCCATGCTACTCCAGTGAAAATGGTTATCATCAAGAACAAAAAAAAAAACAAAACAAAAAAACAAAACAAAACAAAAATGTCGATGAAGGCATGGGGAAAAAGAGACTTTTCCTACACTGTTGGAGAGAATATAACCCAGTACAACACCCATGGAAATCAGTATGGAGATTCCTTGAAAAACTAACAATAGAAATTCCATTTGACCCAGTGTTATGGTTTGTGTCTAGATGTCCCCCACAAAGCCTCATGAGGCCATAGGGTTTTTTCAGAGGTGGCTGAATCTAGGATGTGTGATTGAGTCATGCTGCAATGCTGGGATTAAGGGCGCTGGGATTAAGGGTGGGTGATTGCTGGATCAGTCCACTGATTGGACTGGCACCACCCTAAACAGACAGAAAGAGTTCTCGTTTGTGCTCTCTCTCTCTCTGTCTCTCTCTCTCTCTGTCTCTCTCACTCTCTCTCTCATTGCTTTTGCTGTCTTCTGCTGCCATGAACTGTTGCCCCTCTGCCATATACCACCCTGCCTTGGAGCCAGCCAATTATGGACTGAAACCTCCCCAAACTGTGAGCTAAATAAACCTTTCCTTCCTTATGGGTGTTGGATATTTTGTCTCAGCAAGGAAAAAAGTAACTAAGACATTCAGTTATACCTCTCCTGGGTATCTTCACAAAAGAGTTAAAGTCGTTATATTACAATGATGCACATATACCCATGTTTATAGCAGCACAATTCACAGTAGTTAAATTATGGAAATAGCCTTGATATTTACAGATGAAAGGATAAAGAAAATATGGTATATATACACAATAAGGTGCTATGCCTTATTAATTATACCCAAATTTATATAGAAGGACAAATTTGAGTATTTGTAAGAAAACAGATGGATCTTTTTTAAAATTTTTATTTTTATTTTTATTTTTATTTTTTTAAATTTTTATTTTAAAGAGAAAAAAAGTGAAACAAAACCTCAAAACAATAGGAGAGTAACAATGGTTAATACACGTTATCTTTAAATTAGAGAAACGCATTTAATTGTCCAAACAATATTAGCACAAACCTTTTTTTTTCAATGAACTAAGAGAAATTAGTAGTATAATGATCTTAACTGTCATATATACATATATCTTTTTCTTTTCCCTTCCTTCTTTTCTCCTTTCCCTCATCCCAGCTGTTTTTTCATTTTGAGCAGTTTCTTCCCCCTTTCACAATACCTATTGTATGTTTTGGATCGTATTTATTCTTTCAGCATCTCACACTAGGCAGATAATTCGATGTTTACACATGTGAGTCTGGTTTATTTCACTTATGAGTATGGTCTCAAGTTGTATCCATTTACCAATAAAAGCCTCAAGTTTATCCTTCTTTATGGCTCAGTAGTACTCCATTGTATAAAAATACCATGTCTTTTTTTTAATCCATTGCTCAGTGGATGGGCATTTAGGTTGTTTCCAAGATCCAGCTATTACAAATTGTGCTGTTATGTACATGTGTGCACATATATCACTGTGGTACAAGGTTTTTAATTATTCTGGGAGAATACCCAGAAGGGGAATGGCTGGGTCTAATGGGACCTCGAACCCTAGTTTTTTGAGGAATCTCTACACTGATTTCCAAAGTGGTTGTACCAGTCTGCACTCCCACCAACAGGGGAGAAGGGTTCTTTTTTCCCCACAACCCTTCCAGCATTTGTTATAGGTTGATTTCTTGATAATAACTATTCTTTCTGGGGTTAGGTGGAATCTCATTGTTGTTTTAATTTGCATCTCTCGAGTGACCAATGATGTTGAACATTTTTTCATATTGCCATTTCTATTTTTTCACTAGAGAAGATCTATTCATCTCAGATACCCACCTTTGGATTGGGTCTTTAAATTTGGGAGGCCTGATTTTTTATATACTCTGGATACCAATCTTTTGTCTGAGGAACAGCTGGCAAACAATTTTTCCCATACCGTGGGTTGTCTCTTCACTCTGCTGGTGGTTTCTCTTGCTGTGCAAAAGCTTTTTAATAAGATGAGATCCTAGATGTTCATTTTTTGTGATAGTTCCTGTGCAATTGGGGTTTTGTTAATAAAGTCTTTGCTTACACCAATGTCTTCAAGAATTTTATCTATTCTGTCTTCCAGCAGATTTTTTTTTTTTTTTGGGTACAGGGCTTCACTGCATAGTACAAGCTGGCCTTAAGTTCACTATGTAGCTCAGGCTGGCCTCAAACTTGTGTCAATCCTCCTGCCTCAGCCTCCTGAATGCTAGGATTATAGGCATGTGCCATCATGCCCAGCAGATTTAATGTTTGCGTTAATATTTAGATCTTTGATCCATTTTGATTTTAGTTTAGTGTATGATGAAAAATATGGGTCTAATTTTAATCTTTAGCATGTGGAAATCCAGTTTTTCCAGAACCATTTATTAAAGACATTTTGTTCCAGTGAATGTGTTTGACACCTTTGTCAAAGATAAGGTGGCTAAGCATGTCTGGAGTTGCTTCTGCATCTTCTAATGTGTTTCATTGATCTTTGGGTCTGTTGTGTCTTTTTTTTTTTTTCCCAGTACCATGCTGTTTTGATCACAGTACAATTTCAAGTCTGGGATTATGATTCCCCCTTGCCTTGCCTTGGAAACAGCCCAAATGTCCATCAACTGGTGAACAGATAAAGGAGATTTTTTTTTACACAATGGAGTACTACTCTGCTATAAAGAAGGATAAGCTTGAGACATTTCTAGCTCAGTGGATGCACCTTGAGACCATACTCTTAAGTGAAATAAACTGGACACACATGTGTAAATACCACATTGGTTCTCTAGTGTGAGAAACCAAAAGTGTAAATAAGGACCAAAGTGTATAATTGTCATTGTGAAATAGGAAGAAAATGTTCAAATAAGGAGGAGGGGAACAGAAGAGGGGGAGAGGTTTAAAAAAAAGAAGGAAAAAAGTAAAAAAAAAAGATGAGAAAAGAAGGAAAAAATGATAACAAAGTTTTTGTAAATGGGGAGAGGAGGAGAAGTTGAAGGGAGGGTAGGGGAGTGGGGGGAAAAAAAGATTCAGCTCAATGGCACAATGCCTGCCTGGCAAGTGTGAGGTCCCAAGTTTGATTCCTGGTACCCAAAAATAAATAATAAATAATAAATATATAAAATATACAGATGTTATATCATATACAGGTACAAATTCTCTATGATGAATGTGATCATTATATATACCAAAAACATACCAATAAAATCTGATTTAAAAAATAATGCTCCTAATGGTGCTATTGTGAAAGTAACCCTAATTGTACTTTGATTCTTGGCCTACTTTAATTTCTGGGGAATAAAAAGTTGTACATAATTCTAAAGGACACAGTAGAAAACAACAGAAATCTGTGGGCATTGGAATCTCTGATTTGCTAGTACTCAGTTCTACTAGATGGAGACACCTGCGTCCACATTACTGAATACAACAGAACCTCAGTTTCTTCACCTATAAAGCAGGGATGCTTTTATCTTACAAAGTTGCTGAGAAGATTCAATGAGTATATGGACATGTCTGGTTTAAAAGTTTTTCTTGCTTTTTCTAGCATCTAGAGTCTAAAATGATACAACACATGCCTGAGAAAATTTCCAGTCATCTCTCCAAATGTCAAGGTCACAAACATGATTCGTTTCATTGAGAACAAGGAGAAAAGAATCTTCCTTAAATACCAAATATTGGCCAGGTTTTGGAGCACAAGGGTCTCTTGTTAGTGGGAATACAAATGGTACAGTCACTTTGGAAGATGGTTTAGTAGTTTCTTATAAAACCAAACACAGCTTACAAATCATGCTCCTTGGTACTTACTCAAAGGAGCTGAAGATTTACCTCCACACAGAAAAGTGCACATGGATGTTTAGAGTAGTTTTACTTATAACTTGAAAGCAACTTAGACATTTTCCTATGTGTGAATGAATAAACTACGGTACTTTCAGACAATGACCTACTATGCAGCATTGAATAGAAATAAACAATGAAGCCATAAAAGATATGGAGAAAAATTTAGCGGGGATGGGTCTTGCTACACTGCCCAGGCTCATCTCAAACTCATGGGCTCAAGCAGACCCTCTTCCCACCGCCTCAGACTCTTGTGTAGAGACTATAGGTATGTGCCACTGAGCACAGACACATGAAAAATATTTAAATCTGTATTACTAAGTGAAACAAGTTAATCTAAAAAGACTACACACTGTGGGACTCCAACAATATCACATTCTTTTAGGCTGGGCGTGGTGGTGCACGCCTTTAATCCCAGCACTTGGGAGGCTGAGGCAGGAGGATTTGTGAGTTTGAGAGCAGCCTGGGCTACAAAAGTGAGTTCAAGGCCAGATAGAATTGCATAGTGAGACCCTGTCTTAAAAAATAGGGCCGGGGATTTAGCTAGTGGCTTAAGCACCTGCCTGGCAGGCACAAAGTTGTGAGTTCAATCCCCGGTACACACACACACACACACACACACACACACACATACACACACAAAATCACATTCTTCAGTAATGTAATGCAATGGAAACAGTAAAAAAGGATCGGTGGTGGCCAAGGGTTTGGGAGAAGGAAACATAAACAGGTAGAGCTCAAAAGATTTTAGGGGAGTGAAATTACTCTAATGGTAAATGCCATGTTACTATGTGTTTTTTCAAATTCACAGAATATGAAACCTCAAAGTTGAATTCTGATCACTATTCTGATGGAAGGGTATTGACAGGGAGGATGTGAAAGGGCACACAATATATGAGCTATCTCTGCCTCTCTTTCAATGTTAGAACCTAAAACTCTTCTTTAAAAAACAGTCTGCTTAAAGAAGTGTAAGTTATACAAGTTAATCTGATGTTTCTCAGTATTTTTGATTAATTTACCTCTGAAAATCTGGTGAAGCCATGAATGAACCTCTTAGCCTGATTTTGAAAAAATCCAAACAATTTATACACAAAAACTTAAGGTATTATTTTGATCTATATTAAAATATATTTAGATATAATTTTATTATATATTAGCTATAATATTTTATTGCATTAGAAATTGATTTCTTAATACTATATTAAATACTTACAAAAACTGAAGTATTTTTCCTAATTTTAAGCCAACATAATGGAAATTTTGTTTTTTTTTTTAAAAAGAAATAAGTCAAAGTATATAGTTAAAAAGATAATAAATTTCAGTTCTATACCAAAGAACATCTCAATTATAAGGGTTGATTAGAATAAAGACGTTATATAAGGTGATACGAATATCACCTTTGGTAACTAAAAAAGGCTGTGCCTTGCTGTTTTGATGGAAAGAATCAATGAAAACTCTGAGAAAGGTACGTGGTAACCAACATTCAGGGCTCACATACCTTTTTGCCAGAAGATGCTAGGCTAAACTTACGCAAGGAACTGAGGATTGTCCATGACTCTTAGAATTGAATTTATATCATGTTTTAATATGATATCATGAGTGAAAAGATTACAAATGCAAGTTTCATTTCTGAGGTTTTTTGAGTGGAGGTAATCTTGAAGAGTTCTGAAGTACATGCCTACAGAGAAATTGGCAGAATTTTTCATTCATGAGTAGCCTACAAAAATACTTCTTCCAGCAGTGGAAAATTCACATGGTTATCCATTTCTAGTTACCTAACTTAGAGTGACAGCGTAGCTAAAGGGTTTATGATCTTTCTGCCAAACCTATGATAATGACTGTAAGCTCTTAAATTAGAAGATTACATTCATTCATAAAGCCCCAAATAAACTCTTTCTGAACTAATCTTTTTTTATCTACTAAAAAGCAAAAGTCTTTGTCGAAGGCTTAAGCAAGCAAAGAACTTTTTATTTTGATCCTTTCTATTGATAAAATCCTTGTTCTCATGAAATTGACCACTTGTGTGCTAGCAAGCCAGATTCATTCATTAAGCCTGTTGGAAGTGTCTTCAATGCCACTATGTGCCAGTGGGGGAAAAAGCAATGGTTATTACAACAGGCAGAGCTGCTTTCTCTTCTGAGGCAATGTAAGTATCCATGTTGCTAAGTTTGGAAAATGTACCATCTGTGCAGAAAGTACCAAGATCTTCCTTACAGGATAAAAATATTCCTGATGTGGTTTTTTGGCAAAGAAATTTAATGCTTTTTCAGAGATACTGATAGCTATTCATGTTAACAGCCTTTCTAATTTCCCCAAGAGAAGCATATATTAGGGATTTTGAGGGGGATTATGTCAACAAGCGTATTAACAGACAAAATCTAGGAACTAACTTCACAGAGCAAAATCAGTTGTTTCATCAAGTTGCTTTAGTGAGAAAAATTGAAGATAGTTTCCTCAAAATTTACTTCAAAATACTGAAGAAAAAAAAATGATGGCAATCATGGGATAGATTGCATCACCGGAAATTTAATATAAATGTGCTTCCACTCCAAGCCAAGACAGCTCAAACACTGTCAGCATATAAAGCTTAAAGTTCTTTCCAGTTTCAGGTGGCTGCTTTTCTTGGCAATGTGAACAGTCACTGTTATAGAATCTTCCTAAGAAAATGTTTCTGTGATGGAACAAGTTTATCTATGTTTTGGTAAGCTTTCAAACTCAGATGAAGTCCAAACCATCAGGTATGTATGCATATATATATGTATGTATGTATGTATATATATATATATATATATATATATATATATATAAAATACATATATATATTTATTTATTTTTAAAGTGGGAAAACATAAGGTATTTCAATTTTCCCAATTTCATAGTTAGGTTGGTAAAAACTGTGCTATATTAAAACACTGAGGCTCTGAGTCCTGTCACCACTGGTGATTAAATAGCTTCATGATTTTCATTTCTCTTTTTTTGCCAAGTCTTTTAAAAGTTGTAATGAAAGATGCATAATGGTGGACTATGCATATGGCCTCAAAGGTGAGGGGCAGGGCTGGGGTATATATCTAGTTTCTCAAGCCATCCTCAGACCTAAGAGTTTATAAATTATCCATATTTAGGCTGATTAAACAGATGGTTGTTTATCATTAAACAGGTATTTTCAGTGACTTTCATTACTAAAATTATTTGCTCTGAAACAGTTTTCACAAATAAATCTGGTATCTTCGTCAAATGCAAAATAAATGAAAATTTAATACAGTACTAATTGATTTAGATTACATTTCTGAATAAAAAAATCAAAGGTAAGGCTATTTTTTGCCTTTTTCTACCTTACCTTTCAAAGTTTTCCTGTCTTCCTTCGAAGATATGTCCTGGTTTATACAAGTCAGTTATTTGGACTTTTTAAAAACTAGTGTCTGTTTTGCAATATAGGATAGAGATGCTTGTTGTGAGGAACTGAAACTGTAATTCCTTTACCTAGGCAACCCCTTAGGTACCCTCTTCCCCCAATCCTGGTCCCTATCTCCAAAAGTCTGCTTTCTAGTTTCCTATCATCATTCATTCATTCATTCATTTATTTGGCTTCTCATACAAGAGAAACCATGTGGTATTTAGTTTTCTGTGTCTTATTTTGCTCCCACGAGGGTAACAAGTTCCATCTATTTTCCTGTAAATGACATAGCTTCATACTTATTTATGGCTGAATAATATTTCACTGTGTATATATAACATATTTTCCTTATCTATTCATTTGTTGATGGGCATTTAGGCTATTTGTGTGTGTGTGTGTGTGTGTGTGTGCGCTTTTGATGATAATCATTTTGATGAGGGTAAAATAGAATCTCAGGTGTTTTGATTTATGCTTCCCTAATGGCTAAAGATGTTGAACATTTTTTCATGTACTTATTGATCATTTGTGTCTTCTAATGAGAAGTGTCAATTCAGTTCATCTGCCCACTTTTTGACTGGGTCATTTGTTTTGTGGGGGTTAATTGTTTTGAGTTCTTTATATAGGCTAGATATTAGTCTTCTATGAGAAGAATAGCAAAACTTTTCTCCCATTCTGCAGGTTGTCTTTTCACTCTGTTGATAATACCCTTTGCTGAGCAGAAGCTTTTTAATTTGATGTAATCCCATATGTTGAATCATTCAGAAAGTCTTTTCTGTGCCTATGGCTTCAAGTGTTTTCCCTATCTTATCATCTAGAACTTTGAAAGTTTCTATTTTTATATCCATATCTTTGATCTATTTTTGTTTGATTTTGGTAAAGGGCAAGAGATGGGGATCAAGTTTCAATCTTCTGCACATGGATATGCAATTTTCCCAGCTCTATTGGTCAAAGAGGCCATCTTTTTCTTAACATATAATTTTGGTCCCTTTGTCAAAAATCAGATTGGTAGAGCTGTTTTCTGTACTTCTGATTCTATCCTATCAGTCAATAATTTTGTTTTTGTGTCAGTAGCATGCTGTTTTTATTATTACAGCTCTGTAGTATGCCTTGAATTCAGGTATTGTGATGCCTCTAGCTTTGCTCTATTTGCTCAGGATTGCTTTGGCTATTCTAGGTCTTCTCTGATTGTAGATGAATCTTGGGATTATTTTTTCTACTTCTGTGAAGAATACTGATATCATAATAGGGACTGAATTAAATCCTTGGATTGATTTTGATGATATGGACATTTTTTGTATAGGAAAACCCCAAAAGCTTTAAGCAGGCATAAAGCAAACAACCATAAAAATTTCACTATTAATCATTTACACTTGAGGACTTAGAGCACAGAGACATTAAGACGAGAAGTTGAAGACTGTGTGTTTCAGATTACAGGTATTTAATACCACCACAATTACTCCATATAGACTACGCACAATTTCCACAGCGTGAGCAAATTTTCCATTTAGAAATGGTAGCTCTCACTATTTCCAATTTACAGATGTGGAAGTAGATTTGGAGTAATTGCTTGCTTGTGACTATAAAGTGCTTACATGGTGGAATTGGGAAGAAGCTTAGCTTATATTTGTACCTCATGAAAGGAGACATGGGCACAGGCATACGCATTTGCACCTGTGTTCTAAGACTCCAAAATGGTTCCCAAAAGGGTCCATGGGACAAGGAATTCTATGATTTGATTTGAGGAAATCTGTTTCATTATGAAGTTCTATGTAAAATTTCCTGTGTGGACATATAAATATTTCTGGAGAAATAATCTAGAGCCTTCAATAAATTCTTAAAAATATTTATGATAAAAAAAATCAAGAACCTGTTTGATCACTCTGGTAGGGAGTGACATGTTTAAGATAATTACATATTTTGTATTAGCCATTATAGTCATAACTAGATCTGTCAAATAACAATTAAAAAGCAATTACGGAGAGGCAGTGTATATAAGCATATATGGTAGATATATAAATATCAGTTATATAACATGGCATTTTAGACTTCATGCTTTTTAAAAAGTAGGGTCAAGCTGTCACTGAATGTGACTGGGCAATAATGCCAAAGCACAGTAAACGATGGTAAACATGTCTGTTAATGGTGATTGAATTCTATTGGAGTAACTATATATTGGCAGTTTCCTATGCTCTAATGACCTAGGTAAAATTTATTTAGGAGCACAAACTAAGAAAGACACATAATTTGGAGGTAGTAAGGATATTGAGTTACAGTAAATAATTCTGTGCTTCTATTTCTGGATGACTAACATGACTTGTCTTAAGAAAGACAAATATTCGTAGGGAATTAGGGAGAAACTTTTTTTTTAAGTTGTTATCCTTTTAACTTTTGTAAAAATATTGCTTTCAACTCCTCATGCAGGACATGAACAACCTATCAGAATTTATGTTCAGTCATACTCTAGCACAACTGGACCATGATTAAATTACTGAAATACTTCTATATAGATTGGTATATAGGATTGCAGTATGGCAACAAAGTGGCAAAACTAATAAAAATAACTGTGAACTCATTAGTTCAAATTAATTGCCACTGAATAGCATAACTACTGGTACTTGAGACTCCTGTTTTATATGACTTGGTTGATATTATATATATACATGACTACTGAATATATACACTACTGATATATACTGACATTAAACATATAATAGTTTCAAATATTACAAATGCCGAGAGAATTTAGCACTAGGATAATTACTTTTTCATTGAGATGCATTCTGTTTATTGCAACTATCCAAGGATGTTACCCATGTTAGTAATGGATGATGGTAATGAGACATGGGGGTGGAGGCATAGACGTTGACAGCCTCCACATGCTTCCAAGATAACATTGTGGAAAAGAAACACCCATCCATTGTTTGGGGGGGCCCGAAGGATAAAGGGAGTAGGTGGCAACATTGTGCTCTGGATCTTGGCCATGTGAGGAGGTCTTATATTTGGGTATATACTAAGTCTTGGCTGGGGACAATCTGCTCTCTGGCTGCAACAAAGTAGACTGCCACTTTTTAACATATGTATTAATTGGTAATATATCAGTATTTTATGTCTTCAAGAAATAGTGGAAAGAAAGTCAGTTGCTACTTTTCTTGTTTTGATCCTGGCTTGTTTTCCTTTTCCAATCTTTTCATACTATAAGTGAGTAACCATGAAAGGATACTTCCTTCAAGTTTTGAGGATTCAACGAATCTGACCAAACTGTCTATACAATCAGATAACCAAAGAGCTTCAGAGAATATTAACTATAAAATCTATACTAACTGAATGCAGAGAATTCTAGGGTTTTTGTGATTCATATTCTGGCCTTCTTCAGTTTTAGGTGTCCTTGTGAATCTGTAGAATGCTCTTTCAATGGCTGCTATGGCTATAAATTAATGTTTATAAAGTTGAGATTTAAGCTCTATCAAACTAAACTTTACACAGAAGAAACATATTTAGCAATCAACCTATATTAAGCAACTTAAAATGTAAATGTACAATACTGAGTAGGAGAAACGGCAGTAAAAGTTGGAAGCACATCTTCCCCCAACTAAAACTGAACCAAAGCTTGGATCTGGTTGCCAGTTTTTAATACTGAAGACAGGATTATATGTGGCCCCCAAGTATCTGTTCGTTCCTCCCCACATAAAAGAGAATTATAACCCTGAGGCTAAGGGAAGAATAAGACAAGAAAATGCAAAGGATCTCAGACTTTGAATTGCTTCAGTGCAGGCCAGTACCACAAAGGGGTGAGAATGTTTGATCATTAATCAACATATGAAAACCCAATGGTTAGGAAATGCAGAAGATAGTACTTCTGTCATCTCCACATTAACTATGTTCCCAGTTTTAAAACGTAAGTGAATATTCTGTGACCTATGAAGTCTTGGGCCTATTTGTTTTTCTTCTTGGTTTTCCCTCTAAATCTAATAGTTCCTCATTCAAATTTTATTTTTCTTCTTTAACTCTTCTGTTTCTGACACCAAACCCACCTTAAGTGAAAGAGTATGGTTTATAATTTATATGTCCACCAGAGAATGGGAAACACTGAGCTAAGGAGGGGAAGAAAAAAAAAAAGACTTTAAAAATGGGTTTGCCACCACTCACCATCAGAGGGCACAACAGTACTGCAATAAACAACTCCCAAATTCTGCCAGGAAGAGAGCCTCTGGTGCACCTATAAAAACAAGACACATTCAGGATCAGGACAGAACAACAAATGTTATACTCGTAAATGTGCACAAGAAAAAAAGTAGATATTGAGTACATATGTCAAACATATTCTTTGTAGAAAAGTTTAAAAATACAGGCAAAAGAAACACTTTCTAACTTCTAACACAGAGATGTTGGTGGTGAATTCTGTGGTGCATTTTCAAGATTATTTACAAACACATTTGCATTCACATATAGAAATACAAGCCTGGCACGGTGGCGCATGCCTGTAATCCCAACACTTGGGAGGTTGAGGCAGGAGGATCACTGTGAATTTGAAACCAGCCTGGGCCACATAGTGAGGTCAAAGCCAGTCTGAACTACATAGCAAGACTGTCTCAAGACAAACAAATGAACAAACAACAAAAAATGTACCAAAAAAATGACATTAAACAAAATTAGAACTATAGTTAATAAATCATTTTCTTTAACAACTTCTAAAAACAATATTGGTTTTAAGTGCCATCAGGTCTAAACTTTCTTGCTTCTTACTCTTGCTAGCTTAGACCTATATTTCCTTCTTATCTTTAATCAGCTACAAGACAACTACTATACAGCTGAATTATCAATTTACATCATCTGGGTATGTGTCCTTCTGTTCACCCTCTGTTTTTTAAAACTTGGACAGGCAAACTTAGTACCTGAGTCTTCAACCACCACCACCTTTGGAGTGTTAGAAGGAAATTACACATCTACATCCACCTTTACCACTTCCTCAAAGAGTGGTGTCACTGTGGTTATGGATCTGGAATTTAGTAATACATATTACTTAATACATATTACTAATACATATTTCTGAATATTACTAAACATGTATTAACTATGTACTATGTATTACATAGTAATACATAATCTGGAATTTAGTAACACATATAATTAAACTAGGTTTCAAATTGAACACTGCGTACATTTTTGACATACCAAATACTTAATCTATTCCTTTGTATTTTTCATTTTTTTCAGCACCAAAAAAGTATCAAAGAAGAAGGGGAAGCGTTAACTGACTGAAGCCAATGTGTGCACCTCAGAGCTTGTTATCTTCCACCACCTCAGCCCAAAACACATCATTCAGGACTACATGACAATTCACACCTCTGCACACAAGGCAATGGCAGATTTATATCCTTTATGTGACTATCATGAATCCCTGTATCCTTCCAAATGAAAAGAGCAGAAATGCAAGAAATAAAACATTTATTTTTTTACATTTAAATAAATCATTTAAAATCACTTGACACTTGGCCCAGAGCTAGTTTAGTTTTTAAAGTTTAAATTTTTGATTTATCAGGAATTAATGTTAATCAAAATTAAAAAGTACTATTCCAACTAATTTCCCTATAATGCTAACACAGCTGTTCCATATAGTGAATAATTCTTTTCCTTACTCATTTGAAATGCTAGCTTGATAATTTTCCAAATACCTATATGAATTTGGATCTAGTTCTGAACTTACATTCTGCCAAATGATCTATCTACTCCTGCTGTAGCAACTACATTGTTTCAACATTCTAGTTTTATAACGTATTTAAATACCTGGTAAGTTTTCCCTTACTAGATTTCTTTAAGAATTTCCCTGGCTAGTTATGCTTGTTTCTCCATATGAATTTAGAGTCAGTTTATCTAGCTGCATACATATGCACACAAAATCCTATTAGTTTCAAGAAACAGCATAATGTAGTAATTCAAAGCCCAAAATCTGAAACCATGCTGCTGACGTTGAGATTGTGGTTCAGTAACTTACTCTAACTGCAATCTTGGGCAAGTACATCCATCAGTCTCTTTGTGTCTTGGTTTCTAAACTGAAAAATGAACAGCCAGGCATGGTGGCACATGCCTATAATCCCAGCACTTGGGAGGCTGAGGCAGGAGGATCACTGCAAGTTCGAGGCCAGCCCAGGCTACAAATTGAGTTAGAGGCCAGCCTGAACTGCATAGTGAAACCTTGTCTTGAAAAGGAAAAAATAAAACAAAACAAAACAAAACAAAAATGGGCTGAGCATAAAGCTCAGCAGCACAGTGCCTTCCTGGCAAGCATGAGGTCATGAGTTCAATTCCCAGTACAAAAAAAAAAAAAAAAGACAAAGACTCAAACTAACACCTACCACATAAAGTCAGTGCAAAGACTGAGTAATACAATATAAAGCATTCAGAACAATGCCTGGAACTGAGTACATGCTCCACAAACATTAGTGTGTGTTTTATGTTGAGATCATATTAAATACATGCATTAATATAGGGGGAAGTAATATCTATATAATATTGAGTCTTTTTAGCCATACTCTTGTATTGCCATTTAAGTCTCAATTTGTATCATTGAGAAACATTTTAAAAATCTTTTCTACACATCTTGTATATCCTTTTCATATAATGCTTCTTGTACTGTTTTGTCCAACATTAAGATCACCACCCCAGCATTTTTAAAATTTGCATATGCCTGTTATATCTCTGCCTCTAAACCTTAATATTCTTTTTGAGTTTGTTTTAGGAATGATTCTGAATAATCTTCTTTGTGATCTCTTCTGGTAATCTTTTAATAGGAAATTTAGCCTACTTAACATTATTTATTTATATCGCACACATATTTCATCTCCTATTATAAAATTTTACATTATTCTTTGTTTTTATTGCTACTTTCCTCTTGAAAAGTTTACTAAATGGTGTGTGTTTGTTGTGTTTTAGATATACATGAATTCCTTCATATGATATGGAAGGATTACTTTTTTGTTCCAGTAGCTATGTCAAAGTTCTTTCAGTGGCCTTTAAGGCCTAGTATTATGTGTCATTTATCTCTCTGACTTCATTTCCTATCAGTCTTCCTCTGCACCACTGTACGTTAGGCCTTCAAGACTTATTCCTGTTTCTTGAACAGCTCTATGTTTGCTTCAGGAAATTGGCAATAGCTAATATCTCTTAGAATATTTTTTCTCCAGATAACTATTTGGTTCCTTCACTTCCTTCAAATGTTCATTCGAACTTGATTCTCTAATTGAGGCCTACTCTGGCTACCCGGTTTAAAACGGTAATGCCATCATTTGATACTCCTGACCCCGGTCAGGGTGTACTTTAGCCCTTGTAGATATTATCTCTTAACAAATTATTTACTAATTTTTACATTTATTGTTTGTCCTTCTTGATCCATAAAGCAATAATTTTTGTTTTGCTCACTGATACTGTTTGCTAAGTAACAAGTCTGCATCGAACACATGTTGAGTAAGTAAATTTTGATAACTACCATAGAACTTTGTATAAAATATACTTCTACCAAGCCGGGCGTGGTGGCTCACGCCTTTAATCCCAGCACTGGGGAGGCTGAGGTAGGTGGAGCGTTGTGAGTTCGAGGCCAGCTTGGGCTACAACGCTAGCACAAGGCCGACCTGAGCTACACAGTGCGACCCTGCCTCAAAAAAAACCAGGGCCGGGAATTTGGTTCAGTGACTTAAGCGCCTGTCTGTCAGGCGCGAGGTTGTGAGTTCAATCCCCGGTGCCGAAAAAAAAAAAAAAAAAAAAAAAAAAAAAAAACTTCTACCGAAACATAAAAATATTATCATTATGAGCAATAATGAAGTTTTGCTTCTTTCTTCTCTTCCTCTATCATATAGTTAAGTTTATTTCATCATTTCTCTTGAGAATTTCCCTTTCACTTTATGTAGGTATCACCTATCTATATTTCCCCACCCATTTATACCCCTAAGCTTTTACTGGATTTGATTTAAATGACAACTTTTGACAGTTGGTTATAAAACATGACTATATAATTTCTGCCCCTTGGCCTCTTGATTTTATTAGCTATATCATTACACTGTCAAGCTTTTAAAGATGCACATTCTGCTCTGTAAACCTAATTACCACATTTGTTTCAGTCTTACTTCTATAGATCCCATGCTTACTGCCAATTCTTTAGCAGGAGTTTCTGCTTTCATTTCTTGGTTGGCTGAATTTCTTCCTATAGAAAGGCTCATGAGACCTAGGTTTCCTGAAGCTTGGTATGCTAATTCCCAAATTAATCTTTCCATGAGAATTTGGGAAAGACAAGAAAGGGTAAATACCTAAGCAATATTAATACCAAATGAACAAGACAATTTGGTACCATCACAGATCATGCAAAAGAAAATAAAAGTTTATACTTTTGGTGCAAGGTAGACCCCATCTTTGCCAAGTACTATAACTTGAGAACGTCAAGGAAAAGAAAGGGCTTATGTTTAAGTTCAAGGAATATATAAGGTCTGCCCTATTGTTCAACTATTTCCCTTTAACCTTAACCACAGCAGAAAAATAAAATGCCAGGGTTATCAACTTGGAGCCAGACTATATAAAACAATATAGGTATATTTCCCAAGTCACAAAATTCAAGCCCTCCCCCGCAAAATCAAACTTTAGTTTTATAAGGGAACATTTCATGTCCTAAGATAAAACTGTTAAACTCAAGTCAAAACTTACTTTGTAGGGTAGGAGCAGAACTCAGTGGTAGAATGCTTGTGTAGCATGTGTGAAACCCTGGGTTCAATTCCCAGCAATGCAAACAAACAAAATCTTACTTTTCAATCCTTTACTAATATCATCAATTATGTAACTTTCCCTTTTCACAGTTCAGAAGAGCAAATTCAGCAGCATACTCCTGCCAGCAACTTGAGAAGACTGTGAAATCTAAATAAGCTGTCAATACCCTTAAAATATTCATAGCCAATTAGCCAGGAGATGGAGGGGAGTATTTCTTTATTAACCCAGTTCCCTTTATTTATGAAAATACTGGGATCTAATTTCACTAGGTCATAAATATCTAATAACTTTATCAAATTATACCTAAGTATATTAAGTATATTAAACAGCTTTAGATGCAATAATTATATGTATTTATTCAAGGCTGAACCCACGTTATAAATAGATTTACTATACCACAGATCAGATATATAAATTATATCCCCTGCCGCATGCCCCTTAAATGCTTATAAAAATGGATCCTTTAATGTTCCAAAAGTTTGCTTTTGAAGACCAGAGTATTCTTTCTTTCAACAATTTTGCCAAACCTATCTCCAGAACCCAGAGCTTATAACCATGTTGTTAACAGAGTAAACTATTTCAGTTGGTCTAAACCCAAGATACACCTACAACAGTTCCTACACTGTAGAATCAGTTTCCTCCATATTCTTAATACAGTAAAGCTGCTGAAGCATCAATATTTTTTACTACAAGGGCTGGGAGTTTGGCTCAGTGGCTTAAGCACCTGTCTGGCAGGTGCGAGGTTGTGAGTTCAATTCCGGTGCTGAAATATTTTTTACTACTTGTCATCTACAAATACACTAAAGTACGCACTGTGGTTTCAACTCTAGAGATCTGTGAGGGTAAAACACTGAAGTTAGAAGATCTGGACTCAGTGGTCAACTCACTATCTTGAATCTCAACTCCTAAGACTCAGTTTCCCCATCTGTTAAATTAACAACAATCACAACAAAACTATTTCACAAGGCTGACTTCACTTAAGGATATAACAATATAAAGGTGAAAACACTGAAGTGATGCTTTATGTTCAACACTTTATTTCTCTATAGCAATATAAACTCAAAACCTTCAA
The DNA here is from genome assembly GCA_004363535.1 of Dasyprocta punctata. Taxonomy (NCBI): domain Eukaryota; kingdom Metazoa; phylum Chordata; class Mammalia; order Rodentia; family Dasyproctidae; genus Dasyprocta; species Dasyprocta punctata. Next base: position 72,616 of record RJWM01006444.1, read on the forward strand.
TCTTCCAAAGGGATTGACTTTTTTTTTTTTTTTTTGGGAGACATGGTCTCACACTTTCTGCCAGGCTAGGTATTGACTCTTGTTGTAAACAATTTAAGAAGTATAAATGCAATCCAAAAACCACAACCCAGGACCTCAGGTGGTATGCTAAGTTAGCACTCTGCCACTGACTATATCCCCATCCCTTTTTATTTTGAGACAGTGTATTGCAGAATTGCTTGGGTTGAGCTCACACTGGCAATCCTTCTGTCTCAGCTTCCCAAGGAGGTAGAGTTTTACAGGCATTGTGCCCTGTGTTTACACATTTTTCACAACTTTTTTATTGTGAAATGTTCAAACACACAACAAAGTTTAAAGGATTTTACAGTGAACATCCTTACACCCTTTGTCTTGATTCTACATGATTACATATCTATTCATCCTTCTATTTCCAGAAATCCTTAATTCTCATAATTTCTTTTACTATTTTTAAATGCATTACATTTTCCAACTCCTCCTACAAGTATCCTGTGTTGCTTCTAGCTTTTGCCTGTAGCTTTTGTCACATGGATTCTAATTATCTGTTTAGATGCCTTCTTTCCCTTCAGAGTTATGATTCAGGCTGCAGGCAGCATTAATTTCTGTATATACTGGTACTTCCCAGTACACCGGGAGAAAGTAGACACTTAATATTTATGAACTATTTTGTCTTCCTCTGTTTACCTTCATTTCTTTGACAAGTTTTATAACTTTGCTTTGTTCCAGTTTTCTTTCAGATACTAATTTGTTCTTTTACTGTGGAAGCACTCTGAAAAACTGTGATTCCTATAGGCATTTAGAAAACATTCAGACTGTAAAGTTCTTGATTCATATATTTAAGGTCTGTTTTATTTTGGGCTGCTGTGGCTTAAATAGATTCCACGTACTGAAACATTTATAATATGTACAGTTGATCATTATTTTAAACAACACAACAACAACAACAAATATATATATATACCCCCCCACGCACACACATATAAACTCTTAAAGGGTTCACTGTTACATTAAACCTAGCATTTGGGCCTTTCAATAATAATCTGTACAATCCAAAGCAGCATATAGATTTAGATGTAAGGGAATGAAATCATGGGAATAGGAACTCTCAGTATTTGTAAAATAAATAAAGGTAGTTGACTTGATAGATGGTTATATTAAGAGTAAAAACAGTACTTCCTTTGGTTGTTCTTTTTTTTTTTTTTTTTTCTGCGGCACCGGGGATTGAACTCACAACCTCGCGCCTGCCAGGGCAGGCGCTTAAGGCACTGAGCCAAACTCCCGGCCCTGGCTTTTTGAGTCAGGGTCGCACTATGTAGCTTGGTTGTTCTTTTTGATAGACAGTTGTTTTGCAATGGCTGCTTCAGCACCTGACACACACTTCTTTCCACAGCAGTACTTTTTCACCTAATGATACTGTGGAGGTAGTGCATCAATAAGTTGGCATATTAAAATAAAACTTCTTTCTTTGAAATAGTATGAAAGTTAGGAAAATACAAAAGAACTTTTCACAATATTTCAAAATAAACAGGTGCTAGTTATATTATTCTCTATGCTTAACAGAACTGAAATATTTTATAGGTTTTTTTTGTTTTGTTTTGTTTTGTTTTTTGGGTACCAGGGATCAAACTCATGACCTTGTGCTTGTCAGGCAGGCGCTGTGCTGCTGATCTATATCCCCAGCTATTTTATAGTTTTTAGTTATTATTACTATTATTACTATTATTTGTACTTGGATAGTGCCTAAGGGGTAGGCATTTTGTGCTCATTTACATAACTGCTATTCAAAATGTAGTCAATGAACTTGCAGAATTGTCATCAAGCGGGATAGAAATGCAGATTCAGGGCCGGGGATATAGCTCAGCAGCACATCACCTGCCTGGCAAGTGCAAGGCCCTGAGTTCAATTCCCAGTACTCCCCCCAAAAATAAAAGAAAAATAAAAAGAAATGCAGAGTCTCTGGTCCCACCTCAAACTCCTCAGTCAGGCCCTACATCTGAACAAGATCACTAGGAAATGTAGGGAACATTAAGGTTTAAGGGGCACTGGCATAGTTTACTCAAATGAGATTCAAGGGGCTCTGTTAGTTACCTTTCTTATTTGTGAATATGCTCCCATAAGCAACCAGGACTCATGGAGAGGCAATGTGACATAACAGAAAGAACTCTGTATTGAGAGTCTGAAAAGCTGGATTCTAGTCGCATCTCTAGATCTGGGACCTTAAACCTTAATTCTTTTCAACTATAAAATGAATGGATTATACAATAGATGCTGTAAGGTCCTTTCTGAAAGCCTATAACTTTATGAAAATAAATAGCAATACATTCTTTGCCTGACACGTCACACACTACAAAGTATTTTAGGGAAATGGTTTGACTATACATGATATTTCAAGAAACTGGGCCTACTTAATGTTATGGAGCCTTGTCTATTAATTATTTTACATTTATTCAGATTTAAAACTCAACCTCTTTCATTTTCACACTTGATTTCTGGAAGATACACGGTGGTGAATAACTTAGTAGGTGGGTGGCTGCTATTAATAATTCCCCTCACTGCTTCCTTTGTTCTTAAATACTGACAAAAACACAGGTAATAGACAGGATTCTGGAAAAATTAAAAACAGATTTTGTACTTCATGCAAGAGCAAGAGAACATTACTGTTCTTAGGAAAACATGGCTAAAATATTTAGATGTAAAAAACTATGATGTATAACACCTATAAATAATGTGTATCTGTGCTTGTATCTGTATGTGTATAGAAAAATAAAGCACTTGTGACAAAATACCAACAGTTGATGAATCTACGGTGCTGTGCATAAGGCTGTACACTGTATTGTTTTTGCAATTTTTCTGTAAGTTGAAATTTTTCAAAATAAAAAATTGAGGGAGGAAAAAAACATAAATATGTATCTATTGATCCCAATATGCCTTTTTGTATTCTCTCCCGCTTTTCCTGGTACTGGGTGGGGATCGAATCCCCATTGAGTTACAGTCTTTTTCTTATTTTGAGACAGGGTATTACTAAATTGCCCAGGTTGGGCTCAAACTTGCTTTATCCTCTCAGAGTGCTGGGACTATAGGTGTGTACCACCACAATCATTTTGTATTCTCATTTCTAAAGCAAAATAGATAAGGTTCATTTGGTTTTTCATAACCTTTAAAAGGCATCACAAAAATAAATAAATAAACAAACAAATAAATGGCATAGGAAGAGCTAGAAATGAGAGGAAAATCAATGAATAGGAGATCCCAGTAATTTATATTCCTACATTGCTTATCTTGACCCTTACAGACTTAAGTTTTCCCTAGGTAAGTCTAAAAGAGGGGAAGAAATGGTGGTTTGAGGTCACCTCACATCTTCCATATATTAATGAAATAAACAATTTCCAACCAAGAAGTCAACCGTGAATGATTTTCATTTTTGCTCCAGCTTTAGCTAATGTTGAAAAGAATGCAGTTACCACTCAGAAATATCAATAACTACAGGCTTTTCTTATTCTCCTGCAATGAGAGGGGCACAACAGCTGCTGTAGAAATCACTTTCCGCCCTCCCACGTGCTGTGTAAGTGTAAGGATTTACTTCTACCACAAGAAGAACAAAACACAAAAAGAAACTTACAGCAAAGTAGTTGGTTTTGTTTCGAAAACTTCCCATCAGTTTTTCTCTTTACCTAATTAAAAACAAAATAAACATGCTGCCTGCATTTATAGCATAATTGTTCTACTTTGTCAGAAGTCTCAAACTAGAGTACCAGAAATAGAATCATACACCAATAGACTAACAATGTCCTTCAGTCTTTCCAGCCTTTATCCAGTAGGAATAGAAGAACAACAAATCCATCTTTAATTAATTGGAGATTTTAAAACACTCACAAATTTTGTCTATAACACTCTGGTTTCATGAAAATTCACAATTTTGATAAATTCCTTTTCTGTACCTTTTGCTAAGGGGGTTTACTTTTTGCGGTACCAGGGATCGAACTCACAACTTCGCGCCTGCCAGGCAAGGGCTTAAGCCACTGAGCCAAACTCCCAGCCCTATTTTTTTTGAGACAGGGTCACACTATGGAGCTCAGGCCAGCCTGGTGCTCACGTTGCAGCCCAAGCCGGCCTCGAACTCACAATGCTCCTCCTACTCCTACCTCAGCCTCCAGAGTGCTGGGATTAAAGTCATGCGCCACCAGGCCCAGCTTAAGGGGGTTTACTTTAATTTGCTGATTTAACAAATATTGTTACAGTATTAATTTCCCATTAGTTTGTTTTGAAATTCTGTAGTTGTTTTTATTCTTTGTTTTTAAAATTAAAAAAAATTGTTAAAGCAATTCTGAGGTGTAACTTCAACTAATGAACACATTGCTTAACATAATTACAAAAGAAAATGCCATTAAAAATCTTAAAAGTCATTAAAGTGCAGCACAAAGGGAAATATCAAATAAGACATTTAAGATGGTTTTCTAAATTCAAAATTCAAATAAAACACACAACCCACAGTGGACCCTCAGCCCACTCTGCCTGACTGCAGCCAATCTCCCCTGTTGTAGATGGGACTAGGCTCTTAGCAAGTGATTCTAGTCACAACTTTATGTAGTCTTACAAACTGGCAGATCCTTATTTGCAAAGAAAGACTCACATTACTAACATCACCCAATATCCTCTTTATTTTCTGGGCATACACAGGGCCCAATGTCTCATTAATTATTTATCCTTGGCCTGTTCTACAAGAAGTTTGAAGCTGTACAACAAAAACGCATACCGTAAGATGGAAGTGAATTTTTTTAAATTCAAAAGACAAAACTTAAAACCAAGATACTCACCACTCCCCAACACAATTAGACAACAAAGTTTGGAGAAAAGAATATGTGGACCATCAACCTTCAACACTGCTAAGGTCCATATGTGGCTCTCTATCCTCTATAGTAGGCAGAATAATGGCCTCCCTAAGATGTCCATGCCCTAATTTCTGGAATCTGTAGATATGTTAGGTTATGAAAAACAGCAAATTAGAATTCCAGATGGAATTAAAGTTATAACAAACTCAGTTTAAAATAAGGAGATTATTCTAGATTATCTGAAATATGATCAATGTTATTATGGAGTTCTTAGAAAAGATGTGATTATGGAGCAAGATGTGATTATGGAGAACCAGAAAGAGATTAGTGTGAGACCAGAGGACATTCCCCAGTGCCACTGTAGAAGGGCACCAGGAGCCAAAGAGTGTGGCAGGGTCTGGGTGCTGGAAAAAGCAGAGAAAAAGACTGTCTTTTATAGTCTCCAAAAAGGAACCTAGCCTTCCTGACATCTTGATTTTAGTCCAATGAAGCCTGTATTGAACTTGTAGCCTAATGAATGATAAGGTAAAGATTTTTAGTAGACCATGCACTTAGCATGCAGGAGGCCTTGGGTTTGATCCCCAGCAAAGAAAAAGGGGAGGGGAGAGGGAAAGAGATTGATTTTAAACCATTAAATTTGAGGTAACTTGTTATAATACCAGTAGAAAACTACAACTGCTTTGTAGCCTCCAAGACAAAAAGACAACACAATCGATGATTCTCATCAACAGAAGGCAGGAAACACAGTAATGCAGGAAAGGTGAAACAGTTTGTAGTACGAAGTTCTAAAAGAAATTTCTGATGCAGTATTTTTATAGAAGGCACTGAGTAATAGTAGATATAGGGTTCCCTCTAATATTCTGGATATTAATTTAAGAGAATTCATAGGATTGTTCTTATATTATCCTCTGATAAACTATAAAAACTTCTTTCTCTCTCTCTCTTTTTCTTTTTTCTTTTTGGTGGTAAGTATGACAAACCCAGGGCCTTGCACACATTGGGCAGGCACTCAAACACTGAGCTACATCTCCAGCCTAAGAACTTCTTAAAATACAATTAAATAAAGTCGGTCTTTGAGGGGGTAAGAATACTTTAGGGGGCAGGATCAGTAGATCTCAAAAGATTCAAATTTAGACTACCATAAAAATTATGGACAATTAAATGTGATACAGTTCATTTAGAATTAAAAACTATTAATAGAAAAAAACTATTAATAGATTTATACACAGCTCAAAACAATGCAGCATAAAAAGTACATTGTAGCCTATGTAAATTATAATAGATGAAAAATAAAATACACAAATACACATTATTCTACCTTTTAGATGTTTATAAATATGCATATATATACAGTAGTATCTTGGGACTGTTAAATGTTAGATATTAAATATAGGGAATGGTACTATCTTTTTACAGTAATTATCATTTTAGTGATAAATATCTCTAGAGAGGGGTTTGGGAATTGGAGATAGAAAATAAGTAAGTTTACCTCTACTATAATGTTTGCTTCTCAGTAAAAAAATCTGAAGCAAATATAACAAAATACAAATTTTGAAGTTGAGTTGTGAGTATATGGATATTTGCTATACAATTCTCTGTAATTTTCTTTCACAAATATTTCTAAATCATTATTTGTTTTTAAAAGGATTGTGTATCTTTCAAATAGTCTTCAGTATACACCATTTCTTCAGTTTGGTTTTCCACGGAAACTGAAAAGAAGAAAGCTGGAGATTCTATTTTCTGATAAAGGCCTAGACTCTATACGAATAGACTCTTACAGTATTTATTGACTTGACTTTGGCTTTTGTTGTTAAACACTGTATTTGTCAGATTTACCCATGTTCTTGAGTGCAGCACTAGTTATTTTTCATTGCTGCATATCTATGTATTCATTATGTGAATCCAGTGTCTGAATATTCCAAAATGAACATTTGGGCTATTTCCAGATTTTGCTAATAATGCCACAATGAACACTCCTTCTGTGCCTTTTGGTGCACATACACATGTACACCCTTTGGTCCACAGCTATGAATGAAACTGCACAGACTATGCGTATGTTCAGTTAAAATAGACACTCAATTTTGCGAAGAGGCAGGTTCCGATTCATATACCCACCAGCAATGTTTAAGAGCTCCAGATGCTCCATATTTCTGTGATTGCTTCATTTTGTTAGTTTTGGTAAATTTTGGTAGGTGTGAGCCGGGTATACTGGTGCACACCTTAATCCTAGCACTCATGAGGCTGAAGCAGAAGGATCGCTGTGCATTTGAGGCCAACTTAGGCTACACAGTGAGTTCAAGGCCAGTCTGAACTGCAGAGTGAGAACATGTCTCAAAAAAATTTTTTTTGGTAGGTGTGTATAGTTATCTCCTAGTAGTTTTATTTCTTAATTACTGAAGAGGTTGACAGCCTTTTTATGTTTATTGGCCATTTGGATATCCTCTCTTGTGAGGATATCAAGTTTCTTGCACAATTTAAAAAAATTTTATTTTTACTGATTATTAAAATTCTTAATATAGTTAGAATATGAGCCCTCTGTTGGCACATATATGTTTATAAAATCATTTCCCACTCTTAAGTCTGTTTTTTAATGGTACTTTGATGAACAAAAATTTTTTAAAATTTAATATAGTCCAACTAATAATTTTTCCCTTTATGGTTAGTATTTCTGGTATTCTGCTAGAGAAATCATTTCCTATCTGAAGGTCATGAAGATAATCTGTTTTCTCTAACAAGTTTTATTGTTTACCTTTTATGTTTATATCCATATTTTATTTAGAAGGGTTCTTTTTTGATCTGATATGAGGTGGGGCTAAAATTAATTTTTTCCCTACATAGTATAAAATTGACCAAGTACAAGATATTGAAAAGATTATCTTTCCCCCCACCCCCAGAGATATACCAAATATGTTGGTTAATTTGGGGGAGAAATGACAACATTGAGTATTTTGGGCAATAAATGTGGTATATTCTTTCACCTACTTGGGTACTGGTGATTTTCTCTGTAGAGGTCTACATCTATCATTTGATTCATTAGATATTTTTATGTTTTTTGATAGTATATATCTTCAAATTGCTAGCATATAAAAATATAACTGACTTTTAAAGACTCTGTATTTAAATGTACTAAGTAGCTTTTCTGTATACAAATATTACAAATGTCATGGCTTGGTGAATTTTCAAGTGGATTATGTCCAATGTACACCTGACTTTTTGTATACTGGCTTCATTGCCAGCATCCTTGTAATACACATATTAATTTTGTATTTTATCTGTAGATTCATTTAGTTTTCAACATACATAATCATATCACATCATCTGCAAACAAAGATTTATTTATTCCTTTCCAATATTAAGAAAATGTCTTTCTTATTGCATTGGCTGGGACTTAAAGAGTCCCATGGTGAATAATGATGGTGGTGGCCACATCCTTATCTCAGTCCTGATGCTGATTTCAAGAGATGTCTTTTAGTACCTCATCATTAATTAGCACACCTATTATAATTTTTTTGTAGGTAACACTTTATTAGATTAAGGAAGTTCTTGGCTATTCCTATTTGCTGAGGGCTTTTGTGTTTGTTGATTTTAGTAGGATGTTTGTATCTGTCTTTATAAAGAAGATAGCCAATACTTCTCCTTTCTTATAAGGTCTTCACTGGCTATAAAACAAGATATAAAAGTGTTCATACTTTTCATATTCTTTGGAAGAGATTTTTTAAAGATAATATTACTTCTCTCTTAAATGATTTAAAAACTTCTCCAGTGAAGTCATACTTGAGTTTGATGTTCTCAATGTGGGAAATCTGTAATGAGAGATTACATTTCCTTTATAAATGTGAGATTAAACAGATTTTCTAACTCTCCTAGCACTAGTTTTTCTAGGGTTTTTTGTTTTTAAGGAACAGCATTATTGAAATACAATTTACAGACCAAATAATGTACTATTTGAAGAGTATAATATGGCAAGGGATATAACTCACAGCACCTACAAAAAAAAAAGAATATAATATAATGGCTTTTAGTATGCAGTGTTGTGCAAATACCACCACAATCAATATTGGAACATTGCATCTCTCCCAAAAAGAAATCTCACCACTAGCAGTCATTTTCCATTTGGCCTACTCCTAACCCCTGAAAACCACTAATCTACTCTGATTCCATGGATTTGCCTATTCTAGATGTTTCATACAGTGGAATCATGTAATATGTGGTTGGCGTTTTTCCCATTACCATGCTTTCAAGATGCATCTATGTTGCAGCAAGTATTGGCACTTAGTTCTTTTTTATTGCCAAATAATATTCCACTGTGTGCATAGGTAACTTTTTTTATCCATTAACCACCCAATAAGCATTTGAGGTATTTCCACTTTCTGGCTATTAGGAATAAGGCTGCCACAAACAATTCACGTACAAGTTTTGTGCTGCACCATTTATATTTCCACCAGCAATGTAAGAGTTCCAAATTCCCTAACACATGTTCATCATTCTGATTATAGCTGCCTTGGTTTGAAGTGAAATCTCATTACGGCTTTGATTGCCCATTTTCTGATGGCTGGCAATATTTCACATCTTTTCAAGAACTTATTGGCCATCTTGCTATGTATATTAGAGAAATGTCTATTCAGAGACTTTGCTCATTTTTTAATTGGGCTCTCTTTCCAAGGTTTAGTGTTCGTTATTATCTTTATCAACAATTGGCATAAAATTGTTCCAAACACTTTAACTTTCTGGTGGCTGTAAGATTTGTAGTGATACTTCTTTTCTTTGTTTCTGATATTAGCAAACTGTCTACTTTCTCTCTCTCTCTCTTTTTTTTTTTTTATTTTTTTTTTTTTTAGATAGGGTCTTGCTATGTAGTTCAGGCTGTCCTTGAACTCACTATGTAACACAGGCTGACCTCGAACTTGGGTAATCCTCCTGCCTCAGCCTCCCAAGTGCTGGGGTGATAGGTATGTGCCAAACCCAGCATTTTGTTAGTTCTGGCTATTCATCTTTGATATGTATTTCAAATATTGGAAGATTTCTCAGTGAAAACAATTAATTACCCCTGTAAGTAATGATTTCTACTTTAATTCTATCCTGGGTAGAGAAAATACTGCATAATTTGAACCCTTTGAAATTTATTATGATTTGCTTTATGGCCTAGCTTATAGTCAATTTTGGAAAATGCTTCATGTGTATTTGAGAAAAGTAAGTATTCCACAGTTGAGGGTCATAGTACCTGGGCTGTTAATATCACCTGAATTAAAGTGGACACTTTTTGTGTGAGACAATTAAAGGGCTTAACTTTGTTTCCTGACTGAAAAGTAAATTATTTTACCACTGCAAAGTCAAGATCTTATTCAACAAAATGTTTTGAAGAATATTCCAAATATAATATGCTGCCACAAACCCTGTAGAATCAGTCAAGCAGAAAAGCATGTTTGTTTGTTTTCTTTTGATGAGAAGACCAATTTTATGTTAAAATTCATATTAATCTTGTTAAGACTGGAAGAAAAGAGTAGACTGGGTTGTTTTAATTTCTGGAGTTATATAATCCAATTCACTTTTAAGCTGGCTTTTAGAATGAATATACACATTTCAAAAAAGTCTCTCATAATTTTAATATTTAAACATCAGGTGAAATTTAAAATTAGCTGATTATTTCACTACATTTTATATATAGCAACACTTCATTAGAAAAGTGTCAATCTTGATATTTCATGCAGGTTTTGGGAACCAAATATTTTTATGTGAAAAAAATTCAAACCCTATAAACTTCTTCAATTTTCATCATAGATCCTTGCTCCCATTCTAAGTCTTCCTTCAACAGTATAGAAGCCCATCACTTGTCATAGCAGGAATAATGATCATGAGGAAATTAGAAAGTTAACGAAAACAAGACTTAGCAAAAATCAATTTCAGTTGGCAGAATGGGTGCTGAATCCAGGAATAGAATTTGATGTACCAAGTTCAAGCTGAGGCCTCAATTGAAAGAACAGATTATTATGTGGTGTCTAGCACATCACTATTTTACAGGGGACGGGGCAAACCCAGAAAGACAATATGTACAAGAAGGACTTGGTAGGCAGTAATTATTGACCAAAACATTGTTAACTTGATGCTACTGTCCCATTAAGAAATCCTAACCATTAGATGAAGAGGTCCAAAAGGATATCTATTTACTGGCTTGCCAGCAAAACAGCAATTCCGTTAGGCCAGCAAAGTTGAAAAATTTGTGACAAATAATTACCTGAACATTTGACCCCTAGCTACTGTAAGCATGAGGTCAAAAGTGAAAGTAAAAACAATCAGTTTTTATTTCCTTCCAACAATTAAGTAAGACAGTTCATAAGTATGGCTTATCTAATAAGAGAATTAATAAAAATATAAATTATTAAGACTCAAATATAAACAGTTCCTAAGGTAAACAATGCATAATACTTTATTCTTTGCTGACAAGATTTGTAGAAATGTTTACAAGCAATAGCAACAGAAATGCAAGGTATATTAATATATGCTATACACATGTATAACACCAATGAAAGTCTCTGAAGCACAAATTTAAAGTAAATGGATCATATATTCTTTTTTTTTTTTTTTTTTTTTTTTTTTGCGGAACCGGGAATTGAACTCACAACCTCGCGCCTGCCAGGGCAGGCGCTTAAGGCACTGAGCCAAACTCCAGGCCCTGGTTTTTGAGGCAGGGTCACACTATGTAGCTCAGGCCGGCCTTGCGCTTGCGTTGTAGCCCAAGCCGGCCTCGAACTCACAACGCTCCGCCTACCTCAGCCTCCCGAGTGCTGGGATTAAAGGCGTGCGCCACCACGCCCGGCTGATCATATATTCTTGATACATTTCCACTGATGAAAGATGCCCTAGTTAAGCAAGGTATTACCTCCTGTACTGTAGCAGATCCATTATTATTCAATTTCATAGAATAGATGGTATCCAGCCGGGCGTGGTGGCGCACGCCTTTAATCCCAGC